>APFE030268624.1:0-14349 GCA_000404065.3 Pinus taeda | reverse complement strand
TAGTGCACGTTGAATGTATTTACCAGACAATTACATCCACCCACACTGGTTTTTGTCCTTAGGATCAAAACTAGAAAAAAAATAGATAGATAGATTCAGAATGCCCACAATGCTTAACTCTTATCTCTTTTTAAAGACTGGATGAACTCTCTAGAACCCTTATTTTATTGTTTTACTCAAAAAATGAAGGTTAATACCATGGGTCAATACCATGGGCTCATTATGGTATATACCCATTTTGGAGTCTTTATCGTAAGGATTATGCTTTTTTCCCCTCAAGGTTATGGAAATTCCCACCATTTTTTCAAAAACTTTGGGAGGGATTTTTGTAAATCCAATTAAAACATGTGTAAATTCATAATTTTAGGTGTGGTCTACTTTTTTGATGATGCCTAATCCAATTCCACCATAGAAAACATGATTTAAACACACCCTCTACAAGATTTTATGAGATTTTTTTTCCATGATTCTTTCAATTTTGGACCTCAATTCCTGGGCTCTTTATCATTGTTCAATACATTGACACATATTCCAATATGCCATGTAAAATGGGTAGTAGCCTAACTAGCCCGAAGAATTGCCCTCAAAAGTTATGGAAATTCTCATTCTATTTAGAGAAAATTCAGCTAGGATTTTTGTAAGTCCTAGTTATATTAGTTAAACTTCAAAATATTAGGTGTCCTAGATGTTTTTGATGATGCTCAATCCATTTCCACAATCAAGAACAAGATTCAAACAATGCCTCTACAAGATTGTTTGAAGTTTTATTGGGGGGATTCGGCCCACTTTTGGGTGTACTATCAATAGCCACGACTTAAAATGACGTATTAAAAAGGTAATTTAAATTACCCAAATTTAAATTACTCAAATTACCCAACTTTAAATTACCCAAATTTAAATTAAAAAAGTAAATTTAAAATTTAAATTCAAATTACTCAAATAAACGTCACCTTTATCAAAATAACCGTATATATATTTTATATTTAAATTAATTTATTAACACAAGCTTTAATAAAATTTAAATTATAAAAGTAAATTTAAAATTAAAATTACTCAAATAAACTTCGCTTTTATCAAAGTAACTGTATATATATTTTATATTTAAATTAATTTATTAATACAAGATTGTACAAGTTAAATTAAAAAGTAAACTTAAAATTTACATTTATATTACATAAATAAATGTGATTTTTGAAAATAGTATTTGACACAATTTTATTTCATATTCCTCTGTCTTTCTCCAACAGCCTTTACATGGTAACTTTGCCTTTAACTTTCATATGAGGCAATCTTTGTCTCATGGTAATTTGGTCCATGGTTGATCCTCGTTAATTTCATATTGAGAGACTCTTTGTCACAAGTGTCAATTCCAGTTACTATGGTGCTTTGGTTGTCACAATTGCATTGGAGACAGCGATTATCTTTGCAATCTGTTATTATGGTTTTTGACCATGTTTACGATGATTGTTCAAGTTAATTGTGGTTGACCATTTTTACTTGGTGTAATCTGATTTTTTTTTCTATTGAGAGATTCTTTTTCCATGTTTCTTCCCCTGTTTTCCTGATTATAAATCCAATAAATTTCTATTAAACTATATTTCTAATTCTATAAACCCTAGAAATCTGTTTCATTAGATAATAAACCTAAGGTATTGCTATTATTGATGCTTGGATTGATTTTATTGGCAAAGGTATATTGGCCTATGATCTGTATTATAAACGGAAAAATAAAGATGGTTGACCAGATTGATTTTGTTTCCACAATCTTTGTGACTGTGCGATTTTGGCCCAGTACATGATTTATTCTGTTGTTGAGACCATCTTCACAATTTCTCGTTGATTTTCTGTTCATGATTGCTTTTCCTATTTGGCCAATATTTGTCAAGTATGAGCTTCCATGGTTGATGGGTGAAATGTGTTATAATGTGACATTGTTGCTGTGCATAATCCTTGTTTGAATTGACCATAATTATTTTAGACTCTATAATTCTTTTGTTGTTATATACCTAGGTGGGTAATATGTGGTACCTATTTATGTACAAATTTAATAATTAATAATGGTATTGTCCATAGTATTAAATAAGTTGGTTAATTCATTCATGTTATGACTTAATTATTTAATATTACTTAAATCCTATGTATTAGTTTATGGTATGAGTAAACTATTTTAATGATGTATGGTTTTGTATGTATTAGGCTAATTAATGTTATAATTCCAATGGAGAGATATTAAGATATCTTATAACATACTATGGCTTGTGTAGTGTTCTCCTTCGTTAAGTAGTTAATGTATTTGTCCTATCTTAAGGGTTTTTAATAGTATCATTTCATCTTATCTTGTGTTTGTTTGCATAATCTTGTACTTTATATTAGTCAAATAATCAAGTTGTTTATCTTTCCTTACGGCTTTCGTGAGGATTTATGGATATCTGGTTTTATTTACAGAAAGTTCCGCTCGATTTGTCGGTCGGGTTATATTAGTTAATTCAAAGTATTAGGTGCCTCGATTTTTTTTTTATGCCATCCATTTCGGCAATCGGGAGGATTCGAGGAATGGTCTCGGGATTGTTTGAAGTTTTATTGGGGGTGTCGGCCCGCTTTTGGGTGTACTCTCGATGCGATATTTATTTTTATGTATTAAATATTAATTTAATTACTTATATTTAAATTACTTAATTTAATCTTTAAATTACCCAAATTTTTATTTTTTATTTTATTTTAGAATTTAGGTTTTAAACCAAGTTACTTGACCTTTATGAAAATAACCTATATCTATTTTATGTTTAGATTTTTTTAGCTCAAGCTTTGATTAGAAAATTGTAGTGAATTTCTTAAAATCTCAAATAAACTTTGCTTTTATCAAAGTAACTGTATATATATTTTCTATGGGTTAATTTTTAACAGAAGCGTTATTAAAATTTATTTACAAAATATATTTACATTTTACATTTAACTTACACAGATAAATGTGATTTTTCAAAGTAGTGCATTTTCACACTATTTGTTTTCATATTGACACAATCTTTCTCGGAATTTAACATTTACCATGGCAAATTTACCATGGTTAACTTCATATTGAGGCAATCTTTGTCACAATTGGAAGTTGGTCCATGGTGCCTGGTTGAATTTTTTATTGAGAGGGTCTTTGTTTGAGTTGGCAATGGACCATGGTGGGGCTGGTTTACCATGGTTGTCACAATGTGACATTGGAGAAAGAGACAATCTTTGTCACAATGTGACCATGATGATTGACCATTCTTTACCATGATTGGCCATAGTTAACTGTGGTTGACCATTGTTGACTATGGTGGAACATGATTTTTTTATATTGAGACAATCTTTGTTACAATGTGACATTGTACCATGGTTGACCATGATTATAAACCCAAGAGATTTCTATTAAACCATAGTACTAATATTATAAACCCTAGGAATATGAACCATTAGATTAATAAACCTAAGGGATTGATATTATAAAACCAAGGGATTAATATTATAAAGTGAAGGTATATAAACCCTAAGATAAATATTATAAACCCAAAAATAAACATGGTTGACCATGATTGATTTTCATATTCACACAATCTTTGTCACAATGCGATGTTGGACCATGGTTTACCATGATTTATTTTCATATTGAGACAATCTTTGTCACAATGCCACGTTGGATCATTCTGATCATGATTGATTTTCATATTGAGACAATATTTGTCATAATACGATGCTAGACCATGGTTGACCATGGATGACAATGGTTGTTACAATGTGACATTGGAGAAATGCATAATCCTTGTCACAATGTGACCATAATTATTGTAGAGTTCCATAATTCTTTTTTTTTTACACCCTTTTTCCTCCATTTTCCTCTTTTTGATCATCATTATCAACTCAATAAAGGTAGTAAATCATAGATTTTGATAAGCTAAAACCTTTTAGATGCCTTATTTTTCATTTTCGTTAATGTTCCTTATTGTTATGTTAAAGATTGCATTAGCTATGGAATTAACATGATTCTGCACCTATTTTATAAATCTGTAGCTACCTCCATGGTTCGCGGGGTTTTACTACGCTAATGAAGCAACTAAGCACATGGGTAGTTGAGGATCGATCCCCTTATGGATCTTCTCCTATTCACTCGAGCCAATTCACCCAAGGAATCACATAGTGGCATGGTCAAAGACACAAGTCAAACACGTAGCAAAAAAAGTCTCAGTACATCACATTTCTTCAATTTGATTTCTAAATAGAAAATTGACGAAATTACGCTTTTCTGTGTAGTTTCAAATTTGAATAAGGATTGAAAAAAGGACGTGTAGGAATAGAAGTCTCACATTGTTGAGGACAGATTTCATATAAATATCTAACCTCTGTAAATGATAGTAGGGAGGAGGTCATCGGGTAGAGTTGAAGCTTTGGGACTGCGCCATGGAAATGAGATTCTCTTGCGACTGCAACATGTGCGGTGGCGATGCCGAGTGCCATTATCGCTTGGTGGATTTTGAGCTCAACGTGAAATACGATGGCGAACAAACCCTCAACGTCACGAGCCTAGATCTCGTGAGAGAAAATCCCGCTTTCGCTGAGGACTGTGCTATCGAAACGAAGGTTTCCGATCCTTCTGAACAAAGATTGAGCAGATCTGCACTGACGGTAAACAAAGGATTCGATCCCTTGCCCTTCACTCGCTGTTGTAAGATAATCCTGAGGTCCAGGGTTCAATTTATCATACGAAGGGGCCAGATTCAAATGGTCCATGGACTGGATCCTACGCAGGGAGCTTTGGAAAAGAAGCAGAGTATGAATATGACGCCTTGTCTGCACGCAGAGATGGTTCATCTCATTGTGATGCACGCTATTTTCTGCAGGGGAAGAAGAGAAGGAACCCGGGACGTGGTAGGGTTTGGGCCTGTAGTTTTTCACAATGATTTGGTAGGTGCAATCAAAGATGGGGGTCTGCATGATGCAGAGTTGCCCCCTCTCACAATGGGTAGGGCCAAATCTTGTAGATTCGGGATGGATCTATCAGATCTGACCAATTTTCGAGAACACTCAAAAGCTAGAACCCAGATCTCAGAACCCACGCAGCAGATCGATGGTATTGCGCATCGACCGAGCGGAGGGGAAACAGATCTTGACATGCAAAGGGAAGAAAGATCCAATAAGAGTTTAGATCTGGAAGACAGCCTACAGCCAGAGCACTTGGTAATGAGCAGCGATACCGTTTCAGGCAGACCAGGAACTTAGCGAAAACCTAGCTTTCAGGTAACAACAACTCACTTTCAGATTTTTATTATAACCCCCGAAGGGAAATCCTGTTTAGTATGGGTACATGCAGGAAGCCCTATCATGCAGCTGAAACAACAAATCTGGGCACTTACCGGATATCCTGTTTAGACACAACATTTGGTCAGGGGCAGGTGGTCTCTTTAGGATAGTAGATCTTTGGGAAGTTCTGAGATTAGTCCAGAAGAATCTATTGTTTTAAACCTCAGGCTGAGAAGAGGGGCCAAGCGCCATGGACAGCCAAGCTTCTCAGGAGGAGACAAAGGGAAAAAGACAGCACCTCAACAACAACCCAAAGGAATTCCTTCCTACAAAAACATCCTTCAAGGCAATAGAGATTCAGGGTCCTCTCCAGATCAAGGCGGATATATACCGAGTCCATACATAGTGGATCAGCTAGGGCAAACTCGAGCCCTTAACTTTGATTCTTCACGCATCGATGACTTCGTAAAAAACTATGAAACGTAGGCCCTAATCTGTCGCTTCAACATTTTTTGGCCAAAACCTACGGATCTATTTCACTGGATATTTAAGAGTTGGACCATGGAATGTGATATACATTTATGCTCAAAGGGGTTTTTCATTGTTAGATTTGCATCCATGGAAGTCAAGGATACAATTATCAGTGCTGGACCTTGGTTTTGGGGAATGTCGGGACTGTTCATGACCCCATGGTTTCTAGATTTTGATCCAAACAACATGATTGTATCCAAAGTACCGGTTTGGGTCCGTTTATACAACCTTCCCCTCCACTTTTGGAGTGAACAAGTCTTGGAAGGAATTGGGAACAATATAGGGAAATATATCAAAACAGATCTGGAAAGGATTGATGAAAGGGTCTACACATTCGCACGCATATGTGTGGAAGTAGATTAAAGCAAAGGGTTGCGAGATAACATAAGTCTGATCTACAAACAACAAAATTGGTTGCAAGTGCTAGACTATGAAAACACAGCCTTCAGATGTAGGCTCTGGAGGCAAACAGGACACTTGCAAAGCACATGTTCAGAAGCCAAGAAAGTAAACGGCAAAAGAAAGCAGAAAGGGAAGCAGAGGAAAGGATGGCAATTTTCTCCCCCTAACTCAGAAGATGAAGCCTTAGAAGCAGAAGAAGAATATATCTCCGTAGAGAATGTTGAATCATCCCAAGGAATGGAGACCCAGAAGGGAACCACTCACAATGAGGTCTCACAGTTACACTCAAATCAGGTAGAGAAGGCAAACGAGGATCAAAGCATGGGAGGGATCAAACGGCATCACGAGTCAGATACCTCAGATTCAAACAAGGAAGCAGGTTCATAGAAAGCAGAAACTCAGTTAGTCATAGCTTGGATCGAGCCCACCCAAGGTGTGTGGCGCAAGGTCGAAAAGAAAAAGGGAAGAAAAACTTGATGACACAATTTTCTATTATTTCTCATGTATTCCTGTCATTACAGGAACAACATTTTGCCCCTTTGTGTTTTTATTTCTGTTCGTTGCCTGTCATTACAGGAACAGCCATATGCATATGCTTCAAGCATCTACAAAATGTAATTTTGTCAATATGAATAAAATTACGACTTTTTCTTACGGGAAAAAAAGATAGTAGGGAGGAGGTAATAGTTAATTTCTAAAGAATTGTGAAATAAAACTTTGTTCTTGTATCAATTTTAACTTATCTTTATGTGATTCAATGTGTACGTTTTACACAGTAATTTGTCACTCTTGTGTCACTCGCCATTCCTAATCTTGGAGAACCCTAGTAGTGACTACTCTCTTATACTTTCACCATGAAACTTATTCTCTTGCATCTCTTAAAGTTTGAAGAAATAAGTCCTCACTCCCTTCAGGACATTTCCAAAGAATCTTTCTTAAAAGAGAGTTTTCAAGATCAACACTCTTTCTGAGTGTCTCACTCGCGCCGATGGCAGAAGTTTACACTATGACCCACGCCGATCAGTGCTACTGCTAGCCCAATACCCATGTTGGTCTATTTCTAGAAATTTTTATAAAAGGAAACATAGTTTCATGTCTAGAAACTTCTAGTGGCGATGTGTTGGATGTTCATTGGGCTCGATAGAGTTGAGGAGGTCTCTTTGGACTTTTTCCCCATTAAAGATGGAAAAAACCAAAGATATAATCCCTCTCCCATCATAAGAGGAACCATCTCACTGCCATTAAAGCTATATAAGCTCCTCCTTTTCCAAGTTGAACTGGTCTTTTTGGAGCTTGAATAACCAGCAAGATATCTATAGTTTTTTTTCCTTCTAGTTTAAGTGTGTAAATGGAGAATAGTGTGTTTGGTTTGGTTTGGAACTAAAAGGAGAAACCTTAAACTTCCATTGTTGAGGCTAACCATGAGATACTAGAAGTGGTGTTGGAACCAGTATACATCGGAGGAGACCTGCAACGTCAAGGCTTTGGTTGTATCTCTTTCTGAGATTTATATGAATGCAACTAATGATTTATTTCCTACATTGGTTGTCATATTACATTTTATGGCCTAAGATTCCTTGACTTTTTAAGTGAATTGAATGCAATTGTATGCTATTATGTTTGTTGTTGTCTCTTTTGCACTTGTTTTAGGTATTTAAAGGAGAATAACAAAAATAAGCTGGAGCAAAGGAGTGAGGCCACCATCAAGTGGATTAGCATTCTAAGAGTAGGCCCTCTTATTTGATTCTATTTTAAGTAAGTTTTCATTAGGTTGTTCTATTTGTGGTTAGACCCACTCTAGGGCTAGAGGGATCACCTCTGTCCGGAGAGGAGATTAACCTAGTCCACAAATTGGTGACTCTATTGGGATCCGTCCCTCTCTATTGATTGTTTTTCATTTCGTGGTTTGTGTTAACTTTTGTTGTAGCACACTTTCCCTTTAGTTTTCTGTGCTTTACGTGGTTTACTGCTTTGGTTTTGAAATTTAGAGTGACAAGTCTGGTTTTGATATTTGATATTTTTTATTTTTTTGTTGAAATCCTCGATCAGCGTGTTTTATTTTCTGAGAGTCGCATCGACTAGTGTGAATTTCTCTAAAAACATCACGTAGTACCCCCTTGTGTCACTTGTTGTCAGTTACACAATCACGCTGATCGTGTAGGTGAAGATCAAGATTTCTCCTTAATCATAACTAGTGTTTCTTGCTCTCATAATTTCTGCCGCTTAGTATGTTTGCCTTTGTTCTCCCTAGCTAGAAAGCTTCATTAGCTTCTTATGTGTGCTTGTTTGGTTTAAGGTTTCCTTACTTGATTTTATAGTCTTTGCATGGTTTGTCACCCTATGGAATCTAGGTCATTGTCCATTCAGTTGTTTGCGTGTTCAACAAATCAAGTGGTTGGTTAACTACTCCATGCATTTTGTGTTCTAGTTTTTTTTATTGCTTTGGTGTTAGGATATTCTGACACATAGGAAATAGTTAAGTATAACTTGGTCTAGTGTAGAGTTAGGTAAAGTGTGTTTCTTTACTATGTACTTTTGTAACTTACAATCCAACGGTCATGATATGTACTGATCTGACCGTTCATTCTCTCCTCGGTATTACCGACACTTGATCTGTGGCTTAACACCCGATTGATCCATGATCTCTATTTAAAGAGCGTGGAGGGTCATTTGTAGGGTAATCGTTCATGAGAGAAGCTTATGTAAATTTTCATTATTTTATTAATGAATTGCGTGAAGTGGCCGCATTGGCTGAGGCTATGGATTGTTTCCCTCTTTGAGGGTTTTAACCACGTCAACAATACTGGTGTATTGATCTGTGATCTGTTTGTGAGCAGTTTCCTTTGGTGTTCTATCTCATGAACTTACCCTATAAATTCCTACATGGCATCAAAGCTATTTGAGGGTCACATTTGTTGGCGATCCAAATCTAAAGCCGGTAGAACTACATTCGACTGCCATTTCCTAGACCTATTGTTTCTCACTGCTTTCGGGCTGAGAGGACTACTCTATTGTGTTAGGAGCATTTGTTCCAGTGAGGAACCGCTTTCATTTCACATGAAAAGCTTTATGGTAGCCCTATCTACGTCATTTTTAAGATCTGGACGTATACAGTGTTTATTTGCAGTTTCTAGTTATTTTCTCTCTATTTATTTAGGTTTATTTAGCTCTTTGTTTTTTTTATTACTAGATCTATACCTTTCATTTCTGTGTGTGCTCTTTGCCCCATGACCCTGTGTGATGTTGGCAAATCAAAAACAAAGAGGAAGGGTTTTTCTCATGCGTATGCTCTTTTCTGTTGTGCCTTAGTGTGATCTCGAAAAATCAGAAACATTGAGGAAAATATTTAGTTTTCGGCTAAAGCTAACTTCAAGCTACAAGGTTTGTTTCTTTTGTATGTCTGTGTTGGGTTTTGTGTTTTTTGTTTTGTAGAGAAAAAAAGAGCTTTCTCAAGTAAGCACGCAGCCCAAAGCTTCAGTGACTAAAAAAAGAACCCCCTTCCTTTTTTCCAAAAATTATTAACCTTTAAATCTAGCTCACTTGGTCCAAAGCTACTTTATGAGAATAGAGGTCTTGAGTTCAAGTCCTTCTTGGTCCAAATCTACTTTATTAGATTAAGTTTGCAAAGGGGGTGAATTTTTTTTAATATAATATTATCATTCATTTCCGCACATTCCCTCACTTCGTCGGCATCTTCAACAACGTTTCTTCAAAAAACCATAACTTCTTCACCCGAAAGCCATTTTCAGAGCCTTTTTTTTAATCAGCCTATTTTTTCGAGATCTTTCCATTGGAACACTTATTTTCAACATATACAGCTTCATTTTTTATTAAAAATGGAAAGTCCATGCTAACTTATTCTTGACATCACCAACTACTTCCAATGGTGGTCCTACATTGTGGATTTACTTAGAAGTAAAGGTCTTTACCGAATAGCCTTAGGCCAAGAAACCAAACCGAAGGATGAAGATAAGGCAGCGAAATGGGAAAATAGGCAAGATGAAGCACATGGGTTAATAGGGATGTCTATTTCTCCAAACCTTAGATTCCATATCACAGAACTTGATAATCCTGATGAAGCAATGAAATAGATCACTGAAGCTTTGGAATTAAAAATGAACTTAGGGCCCATCAACTCGAAAATGAGTTTCTTAGATTGGACCTGAATAAGTTTCCTTCCATTGAATATTTTTTGTCTAAGTTCAAGACCCTTAGACTTCTCTTGGAAGGTCTTAAGGTTAAGAAAGAAGATGGTAACCTTATCTATTCCATTCTTACTAAGTTGGGACCAACCTACTCTGTGTTTGTTTCCACCTTCCATTCTACAAGAGAAGCCTTCATTTCTCAAGGACAAGTCTACAAGTCCCCTTCCTTTGATTCCTTTTGTGATTCTTTAATAAGAGAATAAGAAAAACTCTTACATCTTGGTCTTCTTAATCTTGTAAACTCTTCTAAGAAAGCCTTAATTGCTCAGCAACAACCAAATTCAAAGAATCCTAAGAAGTTGTATCCTAAAAGGAATGGTCCTAAACTAAACAAGGGTCCTAAGCAATTTGAGTCTCAAAATGAAAAATCATTTCAAAAAAATGATAAGGCAAATAAAAACAAAGGGAAGAAGACTGATAGACATTGCCACTTTTGTAATCGAGAAGGACAATTAAAATCCAAATGCTTTAAGAAGATGGAAGCCTTGGAAGTAGCAATGAAGAAGCATAACATCCATTTGGAGCACTCTTCAACTTCAAATTCTTCTTTAGGAATAGGACTTTCTGCATGTGGCTGTCAAGCATCTCGGTTTGGCTATGCACTAAATGTATCTTCTTCTTCTCATTCTCATGAGTGGCTCATTGATTCTGGAGCTTCTTATCACATGGCCAAAAACAAAGCCATGTTTTCTTCTTTAAATGATTGTAACACCAAGAATATATATGTTGGTGATGATAGATCTCTTAGTGTTGTCGGAACTAGAACTGTTCATATAAAAAATGGTTAATTTAATGATGTATTATGTGTTCCAACCTTTTCTTGCAACCTTCTATCTATATATTAGATAACTCATTCAAGTGAAGGTAAAATCACTGAATTTTCACCTCACGATGTTGTAATTAAGGACCTAAGAGATCCTAGATAGATTTTAGCTACTAGCATTGTTGATGATTCTATAATATTGTATAAGTTTAACAACTTTGGGTCAAAATCTTCCCTCGGTATTTGTTGCTCATAATGATGAAGTCATCAAATTTTTGCATGAGTGATTTGGTCACTTAAACTATCACTTCCTTTAGAATCTATGTAAATAAAATATGGTGATAGGTCTTCCAATGGTATCTCGTAGAGATGGTGTTTTTTCTGGATGTGAACTTGGAAAACATCATCGAGATAGTTTTGAAAAACGTTCCTCTTGGCACACTTGAACCCCTTTATAGTTTGTGCAGACTGATTTATGTGGTCCACTTCTAGTTGTTTCATTCTCTAGCTACAAGTATTTCTTAACTTTCATTGATGATTCCTCCAGATGCATCTGGGTATACTTCTTAAAACTCAAGGGTGAAGTATTTAACATGTTTTTGGCCTTTAAGGACTTTGTTGAAAAACAATTTGGACATCAAATTCTTAAGTTAAGATCTGATAATGGCGGAGAATATGTTAACAACAAATTCATCAAATTTTGCACTAAGAATGGAATTCAAATGCAACATACTATTCCATATACTCCACAGCAAAATGGTGTAGCTGAAAGGAAGAATCACACCTTAAAGGAGATGGCTAATTGTATGCTTCAATCTAACGAACTTAGTCTTAATTTTTGGGCATAAGCAATTAACTATGCAAATTACATAATAAATCACACTCCTACTAACGTTTTAAAGAATATCACTCTAGAAGAAGCATGGAGCTCAATTAAACTAGATGTAAGTCACTTTCATGTTTTTGGAAGTGAAGCATGGGCCCATTATCAAATGAGAAACATAAAGCTTTTGAACCTAAGAGTGAAAAATATATTTTTGTTGGATATTCTAAAGATGTTAAAGGATATAGACTTATTCCACTTAAGTCCAAAAACGTTATCATTAGAAGAGATGTAAAGTTTGCTAAAAATATATCGGCCTATGAGTCTAGTTCAGCGGATGTGCCATCTCTCTCTATCTCTTCTACTTTTGAAAATATTTCTTCTTCAGATGATAAAAGCGAGGATGACAATCTGTTATGAAACCAGCTCAAGAAAAGATAGAAAAGATAGATCAACGCCTTAGAATTTAGCCTCTTCGAGGGGAAACCCTCCTTTACATTAATAAATGAACAATTCTTGGATGATTCAAATGACAAAACCTCCTTTCTATATATAAGAGTCTAAGGAGTCACAATATAACCCAGCCGACCTAACAATAATAATATAAAGCCACAAAAATAACAATAGAGGATTCTATGGGGCACAATAATAACAATATGGGGACAATAGGGGCACAACAATATTAATAAGGGGTACAACTACAATAGTAATGGGGTAATCACTAGTATTATCGGGACCCAACATGCCCCTCTCCTTCAAAAAAGTGTTTTCATCAACGCTTGATTAGTTCTGGATGCTTCTGTATAAAATTATCATCCTCCCATGTGGAATCTTCAGCAGATAAGTTCTTCCACTTGATAAGATACTCTGAAATTGATCGATTTCGTAGCCGTCGAGTTCTTGTTTCTGTGACTCCTTCTGGTTCCAATATAATTTTTCCTTCCTCGTCAAGTTCTGGAAATATTGTTTGAACTTGGAGCTTATCGCCTATAACCTTCTTTAAACATGAAACATGGAAAACTGGGTGCAATCGAGAAGCTGCAGGAAGCTCTAATTTGTATGCCATAGTACCAATTTGCAACACCTTGTACGGACCATAATACTTTGGTGATAATTTATTATCCTTCTTAGCTTGATTGAGGGAAATTCGCTTATATGGTTGTAGCCTTAAGAATACCCAATCACCTACATCAAAACTTTTTTCACTGCAATGTTAATCTTCCTATTGTTTCATTGTATTCTGTGCCAACACGAGGTTGTCCTTTAAGAGTTGGAGGATTTGTTGTTGATGTTTGATGTGATGTTCCACTGATTGAACCTTAGAATTTTCTCTTAAATATTATGTGATGGATGGTTGTTGATACCCATAAAGTGCCATAAATGGGGTCATTTTTGTTGTTGTATGAAGGAAGTGTTATACCACCATTCGACCAGAGGCAACCATTTGACCCATTGTGTCTGTTTATCAGATACAAAGCAACGGAGATATCCTTCCAAACATTTGTTTACTATCTCAGGTTGCCCATCAGATTGAGGATGATAAGATGAGCTATGAGCTAACTGAGTACCAAGACAAGAAAATAATTCTGTCCAAAAATTTCCAGTGAAAATGGGATCTCTGTCACTTACAATAATCTTTGGGTTTCCATGTAGCTTTTGATTGTTTCCATAAATGCACTAGAAACTGTACTGGCTTTAAATGGATGTGATAATGCACAAAAGTGTGCATACTTGGTAAGTCTGTCAACTACCACCATGATGACACTCTTTCCCTCAGACTTGGGTAACCCTGTGATAAAATCCATTGAAACCTCTTCCCAACGTTGGCTTGGAATGGATAAAGGTTGTAATAGACCCGGTGTCTTAATTGTTTCAACTTTATTTTGTTGGCAAACCAAACATTCCACCACAAAATTTTGAATATCTGACTTAAGGCCCTCCCAAAAAGATTCCTTCTTAACCCTATAGTAAGTTTTTAAAAATCCCGAGTGCCCTCCTAAGGGAGAAGTGTGCAATTCCATGAGAATATTTTGTTTTAGCTAGGAATTCTTACAGAGGTATAAGCAATCTTTGTACCATAATGAATCATTTTTCCAGCTAAATGTATCTGACGTACTGGAATCTTATTGTAACTTTTGAATAAGTGCCCACACTTCTTCGTCATTCTTCCATTCCTCCCTTGCTTCATTTATCCAATCTGGTTGGATAATAGAAATGGCGCACAACAATGCTTCCACATCCTCATCCTTTCTTGAGAGTGCATCTGCCACCACATTTTCTTCCCTTTTTTGTAGATGATTTCAAAGTCATAACCCAACATCTTTGTCACCCACTTTTGTTGCTCTTCAGAGGATAATCTT
>APFE030268619.1:61919-79871 GCA_000404065.3 Pinus taeda | reverse complement strand
GGAAAATGAGGAAGTCTGACCCATATTGGGACTGCGCTTGGCACGTCCATTTCTAGATTGAAATCTAGCATCCATCGATTTAGGTATAATCCTCTGAAATCCATGAAATATGGACCATTTCTGAAGATTGGGTCTCTGTCTTCCTTTGATTCGAAAAGGAAAGTGTAGTATTCCCTTCCGCAAAATCTTATTGCTATTTTCCCCTGAATCATTTCATTCCAGTTTCTTTCAACCCATTTTTGTACTGATTTGGGAGACGGCCATAGCCTCGTAAACTGTCTAAATAGTCTGCGTTTTGCCAAAGAAAGAGCTACTCTTCGAGGGAGAGCAAGTGGGAGAGAGATCTCTGGTATATCCTCAAGCTTCTTTACAAATTTGTTGATTGTTGGCTTGTTCCTTGGAGCTCCATTCGCAGCAATCATGGATGCGAATGCTTCTTTGTTTTCTTCATTTCCTTGATGCCTAGATGAAAGGAGGTCACCGTCCTTAGAGGAGTGCATGGTCATAGAAAGATCAGCAGCAGCAGGCTGCTGAGAGAGGCTAGCGAAAACAGGGAGGCGTCTAGGTTTGCGTAGCTCTCAGGCAGACTCGCGCATCGATCAACACTCTGGATGAGATGCTTGTTAATTTAATTGATAAATAAAAAAACTATAAGCATATAAAAGAGTCGTAAAAACAATAGCATATGCAGGATCCTTAAAAAATCAGAGCAAGTAGTAGAAGTAAAGTAGTTTGGATCTTGTGACATAGTCGGAGAAATAGACTATACAAAAGATAACAATCCAGGACACCATTTCCACAAAATAAAATAAGAGTTAGACCCTGAAAAAAAAATCATGCCAACCTGAAAGAACTAGTGGCTCATCGTGTGCCTTGATGCATGAGAGAGAAGAAAATGTTCCCCAGTGGATCTAAAATACCCAATTTCGATAGAGAATTAACCTTAGAGTTGTATTTTTTATACACATTGACACAATTTGTGTGGCAAAACATAGATAAAATCATGTCGATCATGTGCATCCACTTGAAAAGTAAAGGCAGGGTAAAAGTGGATCGTCTATTAAGCCATTTGATAACTATCTGTGAACCACCGAACAGTATAAAAGGCCCAACTGCAATAACTTCAACTCAAGTATTTTACCCTTCTCTAGAATAATTTCTTGTCTCTCTTTGTGGTTATGTCAATCACACTAGCACATTTAGATTGTTTTATGAATCTTTGCATAGAATGTAATTATTTTAAATATATGTAATTTATAAATAGTCAACATTTTTTGTTGATTGGGGTAGGTAGTGCAATCTTAATCATATGAAATATTATTCAAAACAACATATATTTGCTTAATTTTTAGTATCCTTGGTGGACATTTGAGGTGCATTCCATGTTTTCATTAAATTGAACCCTCCAAATTGGGGAGGAGGCTTTTGAAACTATATATTTTTTAGAAGAAATGGTTTGCCATCACTCATTGTACTCTCCTTCTTCTCAGTGATGTTTCTTACAACTCTTATATGTTATTTGTTATAAAGGCAAATGAGGTGAACAAGCAGTTGCAATAATTACTGGAGCAAAGTATTATTCAATCAAGTACATCATCATGTGGGTCACCTATCATAATTGTGCCAAAGAAGGATGGGACTTGGAGAATGTGTGTTGATTACAAGCCATTAAAAAAATTAGCCCAAGAAAAGGAACCCCTTACCTAGAATTGATGATATGTTGGACCAGTTGCAAAAAATAAAATGCTTCACCAAGTTAGATTTAAATTTAGGGTATCACTAGGTTCGAGTCAAAAAAGAAGATACCTAGAAGCCCGCTTTCAAAACCAGATAAGGTTGGTCTGAGTGATTAATCATGGTCTATGCAATGCACCAACTATATTCATGAAATTAATCAATGATATACTATGCTCATATATAGATTCACTTGTTATTGTTTATTTAGATAATATACTAGTATATAGTGCTACTCAGGAGGAGCACATCTCACATTTGATGTGGGTGCTAGAGACATTGAAGTATCACCGACTATTGGAAAATCTCAAGAAGTGTGAGTTTGCACAACAATCATGGTGATTTTAAGCTATGTGATTGGTGGAGGGGAAATTATGATAGATCGTGCAAAGATGGAGGCCCTCATGAAGTGGTCGATGCCTACAAATGCCTCAGAGGTTAGATTTTTGTTGGGGCAACAAAATACCTAAGAAAATTCATACTTCCATTTTCAGTAGTAGTCGCACCACTCTACATCATCAAAATAAGTGGCAAGAGTTTCCCATGGGGGAAGGGTCAACATAAGGACTTTGAAGAGTCGAAGAAGAAAATCAATCAAGCATTGATTCTAGCATTATTGAACTTGCAATAAGCCTTTGAAGTAGACACAAATGCAAGTGGGCATGCTATGGGAGTGATCTCATTGTAGGGAGGAAAGCATGCATGCTACCATTCTAAAGTCTTTCATGGGATGCCTTTGACACAGAGCTCTCTGCCCCGGTACAAGCTATCAAAAAGTGCAAACACTATCTGATGGGTAAAGAGACCATTGTCTGCACAAATCACTAGCCACTACAATACCTACAAACCCAAATTAAGTTACAATAATCTTGGCATTACAAGTGGATGTGACTTTGATAAGATGTCCATTTAGTGATCAAGTACAAGAAGGGAAACATACACAAGTTGGCCAACATGCTTTCAAGGCCACCCATATAAAAAATCACAACTTTGGGAACTTTGATACACATGTAACCTCTCACCCATGATGCATATAGAGAGACATGTATAGAGAATGAGGACTTCAGGGAAGTGTATCAATAACTATAGGGCCAAAGTCATGTGGACAATGTTGATAACATAGCCGACTACCTTATCCATAATGGGTTACTTTGTAGGTTGGACAAGCTATGTGTTCTTATAGGTGATAGACTGCAGCTAACCATAGAGGCTCATGTGTCCAAGGTTGCAAGCCATTTTGGTGTAGGGAAGATAATTGCCAATTTACAGAGGTATGTGCACTGGCCCAAAATGTAAGATGATGTAGCTAGGTTCATAAGAGGATGTATGCTTTGTTGTAACAACAAACCTAGTAATAGAAAACAAGATTTATACAATCCCTTACCTATACATACTCTTCCTTGGAAATCATTTCAAAGGAATTTGTGGGAGGTTTGTCAACAACCAAGAAGGGGCATGAATACCTGTTAGTGGTAGTTGACAGGTTCAACAAGATTTGCATTCTCATGCCCTGTAAAAGACCATCAACGGGAAAAAAGTAATAAACTTTTTCTTTTTACAAGTTTGTGTGCACTTTGGGATACCAAGGTGCATCGTTTCATATAGGAACACTAGTTTTCTTAGTGCATTATGGACTACTTGGTGGGAGAAGATGGATACAAATTTGAAGAAGTATGCAACTTTCCATCCGCAAACATATGGGAAAACATAATTAGTCAACAAAAATTTGGTGTAGCTTTTGAAGGGTTACAATTAAAAACATCTGAAGACTTGGGATGAAAATATGGTATATATACAACACTCTTATAATAGAGCAAGTCTACACTTCTACTGGTAAGTCCCCATTTGAAACTTGTTTCGGATATTTTCCACCTTCACCTTTGGTTATTGCACATGGACAATAAGGAGGAGTAAGGGAGGATCTAACAAGCAATTCTTTAAGGGTAGACAGCTTAGTTGAGAAGATCAGGCAAATCCATTTACAAGTACATGAGACACTAAAGAATTCACAAGGAAAGTACAAGGCTAGGCATTATCAACACCTAACAAAGAACTTATTCAGAGTGGGAGATAGAGTATGGCTACAATTGAACAAGTAGAGGCTACATGGTCTTGGTAAGAAAATCAAGGCTTTGGAATATGGTCTTTTGAGATATTAGAAAATGTCATAAATAATGCCTAAAGACTTAGTCCACCCCCATACATGCGGATTTATTCAATGGTGAAAATGGAAAATCTAAAACTCTACGAGCCATCCATGCTAGATCAGAAAGAGGAGCAATTCCTACCTTCTACAAAGCACTTAGCTCCAGATGTTAAGGCAAAGTTAAAAGAGGATAAAATTTTGCAGAAGATGTCCAAAACTACAAGATAGGGTAGCATAACCTTGGGAAGATTGGGTTGAAAGGACATCTTATAGGAAAGGATAAATGGTACTCCAAGAAGAAAGTAGAAGAAAAGTTTCCTCATCTCATTTAATATAAGATGTTGGGGACCAAAAGTCTCCCAAAATGGGAAGGTATGATCTAGATTGAATCATAATAAAAATTGTCATCCATCTTGGTGCTTTCATAGTAGAATAATTGAAGGAATCAACGTATAGGAGTAGTTTTTTATTGGCATGACTCCATTCGAAGAACTGGGATCTAAAACCTTTCAAGGCTAGTTTGATGCCTTAACCTAATGATGTTATTATACACATAGATACATTTCCAACAATCCAACAAAGATGTCAAACAGAGTTCAGATCCAAAAGTTATGCCTCTTAGAAGTTAACTTATTGTGATTGAGCATCATAATTTGTGAGGATGCCACATCAACCCATATTACTCATGGAAAAGTGGGTAGCCATGTGGTGACTATGAACAAGACTCTAAAAGGGTCAAATTTCAACTCATGTTGAGGGTTGAATGGGTCAAATTTCACTCCTAACTAGGTATTGGGTTGTGTTATTACCATGCCACTATGAGGAAAAGGGGTTTGATTCTATTTGAGTTCATTTTGTTCCATAGTATATAAGAATAGTTGAGAGTGGATAAATAAAGAGTAGCATTGAGGGGGTTTGTATTATGTAGCGACCCATGCGACATAGGTATTATGTAGCTCCATAGAGAATACATTTTTCCTTTGTATTTGCATCATTTCCATTCAAACAAAAGAAAGCAAAGCAACCTCACTTCTAGTTGGATTTTCTCTCGAAAGAGTTTCCCAGATCATGTCTTGGTTTTCATTGTGATTGGTATGTGTTTGTATTTCAATGTTCTCTATGTTTTCATTTTATCTATTGCACGCATAATCAGAAAAACAATAACTAATAAATCCAAAATTCTAGGGAAAAATTTACCCTCGTAGTACCAATTTCATATTTCAGTCTATTGCATTAGATTTGTTGTGACAAGTTGTCTAGTGGAATATCCATGACAACTTACAAAACAATATTCCCTTGAATGGTCTCGTTGAGTGGCCTTTCTTTGGATTTTATTCATCTCCACACTTTCCTTGCATAGGATTGACAAACCCTTGGCAATGTGTGCATAACCTTTATTAAATAATATGCTTTGCTCCATCATTATTAGTTGATCAAATAATGTTATATTTCATATGAAATTGTGTAACAAACAAACATTGTAGTTGTTTGTATTTAAATGTAAAAATACACAATGTATTGCAAATTGTATATATATATATATCGAGAGAGAGAGAGAGAGAGAGAGAGAGAGAGTATTGTTACAATGAGGGTCCCTGTTTCTTTATAAATACTAGGTGGGGTGCCCTTTCATATGAAAAGATGTGTCTCTTTGATAAGACACGCCTTTACACATTTTAACTAATTATTATGTTTGTTACATTGTCACCCCCTTAAAGGATGCTTTGTGCTCAAAAAATAATGAAAACAATTATATTCTTATTGGATACATCACTTCGGCATGTGTAATTTGTCATTAGTACTATCTTGGATCAAGGTTTATCCATTTCCCATTGGATTTATTTATTTTTACTATTACTTTTATATATAATATATATATATTATATATAATATATATATTAAGTCACTTTATAAAGCAACTTTATCCTTTAAAATTCTTTTATTTATATCTATGACTAATAATCACCATAGATTCATACAGTCGTGTCTCTTCATATTTATTAGTGTGGCTAAAATCTGCAGCTTAACAATCTCTCGACAAGGAATTCTTAGATATCTTTACAGCCATCATGTTCGCTACCAAGAGAATCCACGAACCATAATTAAGCAACCAAGTGAAGTCAATAATTAACAGATCATTTAAACGCTCTAGAAATGTCATAAAGACTGACGTCACCTCTCGCATGTTGTAACTCAGAATGTCGTACCCACCATCATCTTTATTAGCACCATAAGCCCACATGAAACAATAGAAGAAGTCTTTGTATAAAACAATTTTATTCACATTCTCATATGTTGATGAACTCAAATTCTTCGATAGTCGTCCCACCCTTCTCCATGCCTTCACAGTAGAATCATAGATTTCAATTGTCTTATCTTCACTCTGCATAGCTAAATGGTGCACCACTGCCACTTTGTATCCATCTCTTTGTTTTACCATACTGTTGATGGCCCAAAATGACCATGTCAACATTATAAGGGAGACCACATGGTCAAGAACTTAAGGCAACTCCTTTTCCGTTTGGAATGGTGGTTTTGACTAATTAAATTGGGTTGAGTTACCCTCTCTCTATCTCTGTTGGCTTATAGTATGTCTATTACTTGCCAATAGAGAAGAGACATCAGATCGACCCTCTTGTAGAGCTCATGCAAGAAAGTGATCCTTAAGCTAAATTAATGGCTCAGCTAAGCCACTTTAAATTTTTCCCCTGTGTAAGATGACCTCTAAAATGCAATATTTAAAACTAAATTCAAATCTACTCTAAGTAACAAAAGGTAAATCCTAAATCTATCTCCATTAAAGAAGGATTAGTCCCCCTCTCAACCAAGAACAAGGTAAAAGGGGATTTGAACCAACTTTGAATTTGGAATAAAAATGAAGTCAATAAGTCAAAGAAATAGTTCCAGGACTTATTACTAGTTCAAGCAAGTATATGTATCCAGCTATCTAATGAATAGTCATGAGATCTATAGTGCACATACATCCAGATTCAAATAAAATGAATTCAAACTAAAACATATATGACTGCATTAAGGAAATAGTTCTCATAAAACAATCATTATTAAAACCAAGATAAACTTGACATAAATATGCTAAATAGTTAACAAGTATGTCTTGTTTATCTATTCGAATTCATGATTTAACTTGATGGCAATTAGATCCATCATTAAATGATAACTTTCAAATGATTAAAACAAGCATGTATCAAATGAACTCACAATAATGCAAAGCTTCAAAAATACATACTTATCTAGATCAAGAATTGCCTCAAATTTTATTAATTGCAATCCACCAATTAGCCTCTATCTCTTAAAATATTGTACAATAACTAAAGATCTAATCATAGCCTTTGAGTGCATGAAATTCTCAGAAAATTTCATGATAGCATGAAATTTTCAGAGCTGAAATACATCTCATTTAATCTCCACAAGTCTGGTCCAAACTAGCTAATTCTCAACAAAAATCTTGCTCCCTACTGTAGTGCAAAATTCTCTCTCTTTCAGAGAATTTCCTCCTCCAAGTTTTAGATTTGGAACCCCCCCTCACAATTTTAGAAAAGCCATATTTATAATTACAAAAGAAAATCAAAATGAGAAAGTTGTTGGAGAACAAATTTGCTCCAACAAATTTTATTGGCCAAAATTCTTCTCTCTCTTGCTAGTGCAATTCCATTGTTCCAATTCTTCTCTTCCTCATCTCCCCAACTGCTCTCCTGCCAAAAACCAATAAAAAATAAATAAAAATGCAAATAAACATGGGACACATGCCATGATAACAGTGGTTATTGGTCAATGTAATGGACCATAGTGGCTTTTGGCTCAATGTATGTACAATGATAAAACCAAAGTGGGAGGCATACGAGACTTTATTATGCAATGAAGTGATATATGAAAGAATCATATACATGTTAAGTATTGAATAACCAAAACCATCGAAGGTAAACGAAGGCATCGGGCATTGGAGATAGTATGATATTGGAGATTTAATTGAAACGAGCTCCGAGGAAATAACAACGCCAGGGTTTGATGAATCATTAGTCTCGAGGTTATGAGGTTTTCAAAGGATCGGAGAACAAAGTCCCGAGGTCAACAAAACTTCTAAGGTCTGATATGGGGAGTTGATCGAAGGAGAGAGAAATTAGAGGAAACTTATTGGAGTATCAAAGTTTTTAAACATTGGAGATTTTTTTAAAGAGATGTTATGATAAATAGAAGTTCCAATATAAAATTATGATATATAAATGTTCCGATGGGGTGGAGAGATAAGGAGGTGAGGTGAAGTGGGGCCCACGTCGAATGGGTTCTTTCATCATAAACTACAACCACTTTATGAGAAGGTCTTGATCACATAAAAAACTACAACCACTTTGCAATTTTGAGATTTCAAATCTTGTAATTTCTTTTAAATTGGGATTTAACATAGGCTTCTAAAATCCAAAAACACCATAATTTTAATTGTTCTACAATTTGGTTGTGGCAATTTTGTAGGGCCGTTAGTGAAAAATTAATTAATTAGTAAAAATTAATTAGGAATCAATATTTACAAAAATCAAAATACTATACCTTTTGTACATTTTTTAGCCATGACTGTAAAAATTATCGAACTTCAGATGAGCACCATTTGTAAACCGTGCATCCATGATGAAATAAGAATCGATGGAAAGCTTGTGAAAATATGAATGCAATGAAGCAATCAAATGAAGAATCCGAAGAAATAAAAATTTGGCAAAATTGTAAGGCACTTAACCGAAAGAAAACATTAAAAGGCGATTTAATGAAAAGAAAACATTAAGAGGCGATTTAGTGAAAATTAACGGAAAGGGTCCCCATTATTTGAAATAAATAAGTAAAAAATGGGGGTGTTGTTTTTTCACCACAACACATACCTATCTCTCCTATGAAATAATAGTCTCACACTAACATATGGGGAAGGGTAAATAACTTTCTTGATGTAGTATTGCAGATATAAATGGTGTAGCCTAAATGGTTATCAAGGAATAACAAGCATGTAGTTGTTCCCAGGTAATGATAGAAGGCATATTCTATGTCTAGATCTTCCCCCCCCATTACCTCCAAAAAGGGAAGGGATAGAGGGGCTTTCTTCCAACTTCCCGATTAGGTAGAGTATGCCCAAGAATTATCATTATTGCCCACACCACCTACAATCAACCATGGATTTTTGTTCCATTGTTCGTAGGGAGTGGCTAGTTTTTGGATATATTCCACTGGTAGCCATATTAACATCTCTTCAGTCAAATCATTGTGCAGTTTAGAGAACTCAAGGAACTGTAAGAGCACTTCCACAAAATCAAATTCAATAGTTTGCCAAGAAATGGGAAATTGCGAGAGCACCTAAACACCATCAATATTGTTAATTTCTGATTTTCTCAATGCCTTTCTTGAAATAACTAACCCCTTCCAAAGATATGATTGATTTGATAATCTAAAAATGATACTGACAAAACAAACATACTATGTTCATTTTGTTCCATAATTCCCCCCATTGCTTCTCTATGATCGGTTTCACTTCAACATATATATGTAGTAAATGTCTCTTCATCTGGCTAAAAAATTGAGTACTTAGCAATTACAAGCTTTGGAGGAAGTCTTTGAGGTTTAGTGAAATGCTTCATTTCTTTCCTCAATTTTTTTTCTGTGGAATGGTGTTTTTAATGTCAACATATTGTCTAGTAAGTGGGTTTCGAGCATGTTGTTTAGTTTCCCAAATGGTCTACAGGGTTTTTCTGCTATAGAGAAGCTGAGTAGAATCTTGTTAAAGTGGTAGTCAGATAGGATCCCAATCACCCCACTTGTATTTGTTATGGCCTAAAATAAACCATTCTACAGAACTAACAACCAACACCATGTGAAAATATTGTGTGTCCAACAACTTCTCTCCTCAATCTACATATGTGCATGAATTGTTATTGACAATGATGATTACGACTAGTCGTTTTCCCATGACCATATGACGTAGATTAAGAACTTGCCATCATTTTCCGAATAATGGAAGAATAGGTGTGGCCAACAAGAAGTCATTCTTGTAGGACAAGAACTGGAATTTGATATGATAATCAACATTCATGATGAAGGTGAAAGAATGATCTATTTTGGAGCCTATTAACAACTCCTCTTCTTCTACTGCTTCTGATGGATTTGTTGTCATTGGATCACTTATTTTCGATAAACAACTTAATTGGTCAATATGTTCACTAACAGAGGTATGATTTTTCCCATATGCAATTGTTGAAGATGGAAATAAAAGTATGTTTGACTTGTGAGGAGAAATAAGAGGAGACAAAAACGTACTTGATTTCTAGGAACTTAATGTAGACAAGGCTCTATTTGTGTCATGAGGAGGAATGAAGATTGAAAAATTACGTCCCATCTCCCTAGACGCTTCTAGTTTCTTTATTGATACATAGGGGATGTAAAAGTAACACTCTAGTTTTGAAGGAAAATTGAAGAGCATGCAATTTGTTGAGTTCTCAATATACAGAACATGTGATTGCAAATCATTTAGTTTAGTTGAACCATTTGTTGAATTTGCCATGAAAGTATGACCTCTGTTGTGTTTGTGATCATCAAGTTTTTGAGGTAATGAAAATTCGTAATTACAAGTCTTCATCTAATTTAATGGCTGACATGAATTTCCTAGAGGGTGAAACTTTGTAATTGCACTTCTAAAGTCCATGGCTTGTAGAGGTCTTTTTCGTGAAATTTTAAACATTGACCTTCACAAAAGACAACCTTGCTAGTTGTTGTTGAAAACCATTATAATGCCCTGTAAAAATAAATCAATAATAATAATAATTCCCCCACGGTGAGTGGAGATCCAAGCTCAATGAGGATGCATGGAAATCAAAGAGATGATGGGATAGTCACCTATTACCTTAATCAATAACATGATGTTAAAGCATACAAACCACCTCCGTCAAATGATTGCAAAGTGGTCGAAGTTAATCAACCCTCGTGCCAAAATAGGGAATGTAAAATAAAATGATGTTGGTCTCAGGTCTCACCCTGACCTTTTATTCAAGTAGGCAAAGAGGATGTACTTAGTTGATCTGCACCCGCACCAGGATATGATTGGTTTCAATATAGCAAGATGCATAAAGTAAAGGAAGACAATGACTCAGATGGGAAATGTAATTGATACCTATGGATCTTTGGGACGCATTATAAGTATAGGATGGAGCCAGACAACCTGTTCTACATCACATGACTGAGAGTTGAGAAAAATGGCCTTGGTGGATGTTCACCCTCTCAGTCATGCACATCTTGCTCATAGGTTGGCGCTAGGACATTGGTATCTAGCACAACAATGGAAAGCTTCCTCAAACGCTTTGTCTCAATGGTGTTGGAAATTTCTGGGAGTTGGTGTGTCACATTGGAAATATTTATCTCACTAAAAAATGGATGTCCAACGCCATAATGGAATTGAATTGGGAATTGGAGCGAAAGAATCTACAAATTTAATATATGATATGATTCACAAGTAAAGTAAGTTGTGTACTCATGATTCACCAGAGGTAGCAAGGGAGAATTGCAGGGTTCTAATTATGAGAGGAAACACAACTCGTAAGTATGGTTTGCAAAATCCCCCCCTCCTAGAAATTAGAAGCATAAGGGGGAAACCTCAGGGTGACTGAGCCTATGGTGACCTCTTGGGACGTAAGAGCACAAGGAGTATGGATTTAGTTTAAATGTCACTCATGAATCCTGAGCTTAATGTAGGTGTTTTCGAGGCTAGCCTAGGGGTCAATTCTCTGTCAAGTATGCTTGGAAGGCGGCCTCTCATCGATTTTCGAGAATGCGAAGGAAAACGTCTTAGAGGGTATGAGTCTAGTGGTAGCACCCTCAAATGAGCATTGTTGGTAGCTCCTAGTGGGTTCAACACTCAAGAATCCATTTGAGAAGTCAATCCATGGTGGTTTCTATATTATCATATGATCTTCTAAATTGTCTTAGTTTAAGCATGAAAAACTTAGTACCTCAATTTTTATTGTGACCCAGAACATCAAGCTGGTTTGAATCAACGCTATTTTAATACTTTGTATAATTGTTCTAGCTACAATTACTCTTCCATATTGTGAGACATGATGACGAGGAAAAACATTTGCAACATAAAGTAACTCCAATTGTGTTTTTGGGCTGGTTTCCCAACCTAGTGGCCCATAACTCAAGGACAATCTATTTGTAACTTCTTGCATCAATAATATAAAGTCGAACTTCAAACAATAATATATAAATGAAATAATATAATATAAAAATAATAATAATAAATAAATAATAAATAAAGATAACAATAAGAATAAAATATATCAATATTCAATAAATAAAATAATAAACTGAAGTTCTAAATAAACATATATAAAAATAGTACGAATAAGTAAAGTTAACAAAAAAATAAAAAGGAATAAAATAAGCAAGAGCTAAATTAGAAAAATGTTGAGTTAAGTAAAACTTAAGACAAAGAAATAAAATTGACATGTTCACACATGGATTGTCTGCATGCGAGTCCATTTCCAATCCCCTCCCATTTTTGGAACAATTTGTTCTATTTAATGGACTAAAAGGGAGATGAGAAGCATTCATTCTTTCTAGAGGATAATGCTATGAGACAAAGGATTCTCTGACAGTAGTAGTTGATTGAGGGCTCGGGGGTGGCTAGTTGTAGAACGATTATGTGCATTTAAGCCTACTATTGGGTGGAGAGTCATCCCCAAAAAATTTGTTGCGGTTAGTAAGATCCGAGTAGCGTTACAACTCCTAAATCACTAGTAAGGTATGTCGTTGCCACAGGTAAGTCTTCTCTACCAATGGTTTCGAAATTCTATGTTAATTAGTTAAATATGTTATGTGTTGATTATTAATTGCATAAATTGATGTAATTAATTTGCATATTTAATTTTAGGTTGTTACATATGCTATCATAGGCTAGTTTTCAACTTTGTTAGACCTACGAGCCCTTCATATGTAACTAATTTTAGTAAAGTGCTATTATGTCGTTGTTATTAACCTTGAAAAATATTTACGGTGTTTGTTAGCAACATTGTGCTCTCCATCTTTTTTCTAAAATTCATGTCTAGATTGAAATCTATAGAGTTTCCCTTGCTCTTTCTCTTTGTCATATCTTTAGGCTTGGGTAAGAACACAATGTGCACTTCTATCACTCTATTATAGGTAATGTAGGAATGTATTTTCTGCATTAGTAGACCCAACATTGTGGAGTAGAGCTCCACATTACTTTTTCAAAAGAAAAAGAAAAAATGACATTAAGGTTAGAGTATTAAATTTTTTAACATTCGGTAGGGTTTTTTTGGGCACATTTTCTCTTGGTTATATTTGATTCGACCATACTTCCCATCACCATCTCGAAGCCTCTCCTATGATTTAAATCTCAATGATAAATTAAAATCCCCATGGAACCAACTTGTTCGTAATGAAATTGGGAACCAACAAAAACTCTAATCAAAACAATTCTTTTTGGTTTAAAATTAGAATGATATTTCCTAGTACAACAAGCCAATAATGCAAAGTGCAAGGCTATTCATATTAATTTAATTGAATAGAGTATTTTATAAAGAAGAAAAAGAAATTACCAATAATTTTCACAGATTTCGCATTACTTTGACCAACCATTAAACATTATACATGTATACACATTAGTAAATTGATTTAACTGCATATAATCCTATTACCTATGAAAATATTTATAAACCCGAGGGTATGTTGCACATAACACTATACTAGCAATTGCACCAAATGTTGCAAAGAAACGTCATAAGGCATAAATTCATAAAAATTAGTAAACAAAATGTCACGCAGATTTAGAATGAATTCATAAAAATTAGTAAACAAAATGTCATTCAAAGTTAGAATGAATTGTTTTGTTGCATGAAAACAAATTATTACTTGGACCAATCATATTGAAAGAATACCTCACAAAAATCAACATGTAATAAGACTTCGGTCTCTTAGTGCAGTGATTCATTTGGAGGGTTTGCGATATTTTAACGGGAGCAAATTGTTTAATGTAACTCGATGAGTTGGATTGCAACATTGTTGTTGCATGAAGCAAGTTATGACAATGTTACGAGTGGTAAAAAAAATTAAAAAATAATTGATATGCGACTTTTGTTTGTAGTGTGCATGCAGGAAGTATTGTGGCTAGGACTTTAAGTATGAAGTGCTATGATTGCAAAAATTGTTGTTCATATGCTGAGGTCTTCTTTCAATTGTTGACGCAGCTGCTCCATTGTTGCCCTGCCTCACTCTAGTTTCGAACAAAATTTGGCGTTAAGCTTCCTCAAAGATGAGATGTCAAACGTTCAATACCTGGAAGTTCTTCTAACTCAGCACAATAAGCCACCTTCAAAACCTGAAGTTTTGTCAACTTCACCAACCCTTCTATGATCTTCAACTTCAAACTTTGAGATGCCCTCAACTCCTTAAAAGATATCAATGTTTCAAGGCCTGCCAGCTCCTCTACTTGATAAAACCTGATGATATTCAAATCTTTAAGTTCTGAAAGACCACATAGCCCTCCTATTTTCCTCAATGTAGTGCAATTGATCAAGTCTAACGTTATTAGTGTTGTTGGAAATGCTCCAACGTCCAGTAAATCATGACAAGATTTCAGCCTAAGACATTGAAGGTTGGGGCAAATACGTTCATGAAACGAAACCTATGATATCCTTTCCTGGAACAGTCGAAGTTGTTTGAGGGAAAACATACATTTTTCAATGGAAGTGTTTGTTTTATGCAACACTCTTTGCCCTCTCAAACCTGTTAATGTTTCAATTTCCCCTTCAACTTTCTTGAATGGAAGTTCCTTTAATGAACATTTCATTACTTCTAATTGTTCAAGATTGTTGATTTCCGTGATACATGGTGGTAAGTGTTGTACATTTGACTCCATTATTTTCAACTCTCTCAATTGACTCAATAGTCTATTGGAATTGGGAAAACATATCAATTTTTGGCAATTCTATAAACAAAAATTTTGTAAACTCCTTAGGTAGCTGATGGAAGGTGACAGTATTTCTAGCGAAGGGGTTCCTAATTTCAGAACACCCAGATTGCATAGATGTCCAATGGCACTTGCCAATTCTTTTATGTCTATACCTAACAAATGCAATGCTTCGAGGGACAATTGATATGTGACTTGGGGAGGCAACGCTTCAATTTCCTTACAACCTTAGAGATCTAAGAATTCAAGTTTGCTGATATTTCCCATAGTTTCATTTGAGATGGTCAGCCTTTTGCATGATTTCAATGAGAGATATTTAAGTTGTATTAAATTGGAGAAGGAATCTGGAAGCATCTACAAATTGGAGCACCTGTACAAGTCAATATGGTGGAGGTTACTTAAGTTCCCAAAGAAATCTGGCAAGGATTTCATTTTTGAACATTTATTTAACTCCAAGCAACGGATCCTCGAAGATTATTACCCTCTAAAAATCTTTTACACAATTGAACAGACCCATGTGAATTGTTGGGAGTGATAATATTGTTGAGTTGCAAGACTTACTTGGATTGGCATTCTCAAAAGTCTATGGAGAGCTATAATTCTCCAGAAATACATTGCTCATGCATCGATATTAGATTGTATAAGGTCCCCATGGAAATCTATCAAGAATGTTTGAAGTTAGTGGAAAGCTTGGGTGCTAGGTTTTGCTGTGAATGGATATTTTCTAACCCAATAAGTTGGTAACAAGGAAATGGAAGGATAGGATCTAGATCCTATTATGGGGTGCGAAGATCAAAATTTCTTAATTCAAATCTAAAAAACCATCTTCATGAAAATGGCTTTATACACTTCACCAGATTGTAGACCCATTGACAATGAATGTATGGCAACATGAATGGAAATCAACCCCATATTTGGGCATAAATGCGGTCTGGTCTAAAAATTGGCGAATGTGTCTGAATGAGATGAAAAGAATTCATGTTAGAATTTGAGATGAAGAGGACTCTCTGATGTGTGAAAATAATAAGGCTACAATAATGTATACATCAAAAATGGGATATGAAGCTTTAATTGATCCAACCAGTCTAGATGATATGTGGTCGTGGTCTATAAATCTGGAAAATAAAGGAACCATAGAAAACAATATTTTTTCTCTAGCTAGCACTTAGGAAAAAGGTCCTAACTTGGGACAGTTCAGAGAAAAGAGGGAGACAAAGCCTCAGTAATTGTATGTCGTGTACAAGGGAAACAAAATCTATTCCTCATTTATTCATCTACTCCTCATATGGTCCACATTTGTGGAAACATATCAAGAAATTGACTACAATAAATATCTGGAGGGGATTCACAATGGAAAAGTGTCTTCAAGACTGGTTTCTAGAAAAGGATCTAAGAGAATATAGAGCAATTCCATGTTTAACCTTATAGGGTATATCATTGTCAAGAAATGCTCAATTTTTTTAAAGAAACCAAATTCCTACTTTCCAGATATACAATCAGCTCTGTGGACTTTATCTAGGATGCAAAGTGTCTACGAAAGTCAAACATCATTGACAGTCCAAAAGCCAAGACCCACATGATATAAGAGGTGAAGATGAAATTCCGAGTAGTATCTCCAAGGATCACTTCATCAAGTACAAGGCTTTCCTAGGCACTGGAACAAACAATTTTGCAGAATTGAAGGATCTTCACATATTATTAAAGCTACAATGGATATCATGAGGCTACAAATATTAAGGGATACTTCTTCAGTCATAAAATGGAACAAACAATTTTGTAGAATTGAAGGCTCTTCACGTATTATTAAAGCTACGATGGATATCATGAGGTTGCAAATATTCAGGGATTCTTCTTTGGTCATAAAATGGATGAATGATGAGATACATATTCATTGTTAATTGAATGATTTGGCGAGGCAAATAAAGAAGGTTGCATTCAAGTTTATCTCTTTCACAAATGTTTTTCATGACCATAACATGCTAGCAGATGCACACTACCAAAACAAGCAAAATGGGTTGAGGTTGGATTTGGTTTGCCAAAAGAATCAAACAATGGTCACTTGACACGGACAGGTACATTTGTTTTTAGCAGAATATCTATTTCTTGAAACCATATATAAAAAGCTACAATGGATATCATGAGGCTGCAAATATTCAGGGGTACTTCTTTGGTCATAAAATGGAACAAATTTTTTTGCAGAATTGAAGGCTCTTCACATATTATTAAAGCTACAATGGATATCATGAGGCTGCAAATATTCAGGGATTCTTCTTTGGTCATAAAATGGATGAATGATGAGATACATATTCATTGTTAATTGGATGATTTGGCGAGGCAAATAAAGAAGGCTGCATTCAAGTTTATCTCTTTCACAGATATTTTTCATGACCATAACATACTAGCAGATGCACACTACCAAAACAAGCAGAATGGGTTGAAGTTGGATTTGGTTTGCCAAAAGAATCAAACAATGGTCACTTGACACAGACAGGTACATCTGTTTTTAGCAGACTATCTATTTCCTGAAACTAGATATATATGGTCCTTTGTGGTTTTTTAGCAGTCATATGAATTCATATTTTTGTACACGCTGATACTTGAAAGTATCAATTCTAAGGACTCTAGAATGAGAAAATATTATGTTTTCACTGATGGAATTTTTTTTTGAGAAAATACTCAAAGAAAAAGATGAGAGACACTCGAATCTAGTGTCCCATGTTAGGTGACCTAGGTTAAAATACATTCAGACCAAAACCTTGGCCAATTAGAAAAATCAAGATGTTCTTAAGAATCTAATGCAAATGGAGTAGTATTATGAGTGAATAAGTGTAGGGAATTTTTAATAAGCGATGAAAAGAGGTAATTTTGTTTCCTGAATGTGTATGTATGCACTCTATCGGTTTATTTTGGGTCTTTAGAATCTTGTGAATTCCCAAGTCTACATTTATTCTGCTAATTTTTGCAACCAAGGGGCAGACCACAGGCCATATGGGGTCGGTGTGATCCACGAACTATTGGTTAGTGTGTATGAGACAATATGATTTCTCCTTTTGCCTTGAATCTAGACGTTGGGTCAGCGAAATGAATATGTAGACAA
>APFE030268619.1:2859-44569 GCA_000404065.3 Pinus taeda | reverse complement strand
TAACAAAAAAACACCAAAACATAAAAGATTTGACTGGATTAAACTAACCCTTACCAAATGGAATATTATAAAAGCACTACAGAACTATGCTTTCAATGTTTAAATCAATGAAAACTACAGCTACTCCCGACCCACTCCAGACCCACAAGATTAAACATTTCTATGAAACAAAGATATCAGAAATTGCAATAGTAAATGGTTTAATCAAACAGTCAGAAATATGGCAATGAATCAAAATCAATGAAAACTACAGCTACTCCCGAGCCACAAGATTAAAGATTTTTATGAAACAAAGATATCAGAAATTAGAAATTCTCCCTATTTCACAGATAGTATTCAATATTATCTGTGAGATTGAATACCATTTGTGATCACATAGAGACATCTTGTAAAACATACCACGAAGGCTGAACACTATTTCTGATCACACAGAAACATCTTGTAAAACATACAACAAAGGCAACAACCAGTCTGATATAAATTCCGCAACCTCTTTCATAAAATTCAAAACTACATAATTCCAGAAACTGCTAAACTCCTAAACACACTCTCTCTATAAGACATAACTCAAAAATGTATATAAAGATTATTGGGTCATTGAAAAAAGGCAGGGGCACCGAGGTCACCTCTACGTTGAAAGATGGTTGCATGTACTTCGTAACCCCTGAGGAGAAGGCCTTTTGCGATCCAGAGGCCGACATAGGTCGAAGCATCCACAACGCACAAAGTCTTGGGCTTGTAAGCATTATACTAGATTTTTCTGAGTAGACTGACTAATGAGTTCATTATTGCCTGAAAATTGTCTGAAAGTAACGTAGACACATGAGAGATGTATATTCCAATTCGCATATGGCCATATTACATACTAATTACATATTGGAACACATGTGTCAGAACAACTGAGTTGCCCTGCCTAATCTTGTGATGTAATCATCCTAGAACCTTTGCAAGGGAAAAAGGCTAGGGTTGAATGCTGCAGACTCAATATAAAATCCTGTACAAATGTCCCCTTTTGTTGTCATCAAAGCGATTCCAGAAGGACACTTACTATATGGAGCATGTGACAAGTTTGCAGCTTTAAGAGCTGCTACCTTGAGTTGATGCAAATCTTCAGAGCCTAAAGGGTTGTGGATATCTTCCTCCTTTACATCTACATCACCATTACATAAGTTCAATGCATCTTCCTTCACATCTCCATCATTACACTTAAGATTCAATTCAGGAGAATTCATCGACTGGAATGCCAAGCCATTAAAGTGAGTTTGAAAACTGGTGGCGTGCTTTCCTCCAAATCATCTGGACCAAATCGGTGGGGAAGGAAATACAATAGAGACCGGGTCTCGGCATGCTCATCAGCAATCAATATGTTAATCTCAGGCACACCCCAAACTTCTTGCAAAAATTGCCTGCAATGCCCACATGGGGCCGCTGAGACTGCAATGAATCTAAGCTGGGCCTCCCCGTGTTACGCTGCATTGGCTACCAGAAACTGCTCGGCATGAACATAATGATTTAGAGGAAGACCTTCAAATTCCAAATAAAAAGTACATAGGAAAACCTCGGCAAGTAGGGTCTTGACACAAGTCCTGAGACCTCATGGATTTCCATGTCAATCCATGGTTGAACCTATCACAACCTACTATGTGGTTCTTTTTCTCAGTAATCTTTGCCCCATGAATCATGTATCTTTTTATATCTGGTTATTTATTTTATATATGTGGTTCTACATTAATTTTAATTAAATTTACTGATTTACAAGTTGTGGTACAATATGCTTTTTTAATCAAATAGAGAGATATGTGAAGTTTAAAAAAATGAAAAATGGATTAAAAATATGGTAAAGGTTAATTAATAGATTTTTTAATTAAATAAAGAGATATTGGTTTGAAATTATATATTTATAATATATATTATATTATATTAATATATATATATATATATTATATTATATTATTGAAAATGGATTGAATATGGTAAAGTTTAATAATAAATAAAATGGTTTGTTGTTTGTTAATTAATTAATATTTATTATAATTTATTAATAATATACGTTTATTATATTTTGGATATATAAATGTATTCATATCTTAAAAAATTTCGGGATACTTGAATTTTGCAAATTAAACAAGGTAAATTTATGATTGTTCAAGAAGGCAATCTATAACCTTTGTCTCATTGTATTAGATTAAGAATATCAATAATATTTACATTGACCAATTAAAAAATAGTAATAATAAATTTAATTATATTAGTGATAAATACATACTTTAATTTCTTGTTATTTTACACCAACTTATATAGAAAATAAAGTAATTAAAAATAAAATTAAAAAAAATTACTTTTTATTATGAGGGAGATATGTAATTTCTTCACTATTTAGTATGGAGTTACAGATCACATAGAAAAATAATATTATTGATATCACATTATGTGTGACTCATATTCTGTTCAATTGACATGTAATATTTAAAACAAAAATATATTAATAACAAAAAAATATTTTAGCGTTAGCCATAAATATAATATTTCAATGTTCATATTAAACCAACATAGATACATCTTTTATCCGTATCTACTAAGGGTCAAGAAAATCAAATCTCTCAAGATGCAAGCCCTTTTTTAAATGTAAAACTTGAGGAAAGTTTTGCATCTCTAAAGACTTGATTTCTCTAGGCTCTTGGTAGATCTGGAGTTAAGATAGATGTGTACTAGTTTCTAGGTAACACATTATTAAAATGTTTTAACTATAAATATTTCTTTATTTTCACTTGTTTTACATCATATATACATAGTTGATATTGAAATATTTTATTTATGATCCACATTCTTCACATTAAAATGTGAATACATGGCCCTTTATATTGGGAAAGATCAATCATATATATTTATATATATATATATAATCTATCTGTTATATGTTTTGGAAGTTTTTTGGGTATATTCTTTGTAACAACCCCTAGTTGATTTTCCATGTAAAAAATATAAGAACAAGGTCATGGAACACGTATTCCAAGCTAAATGTTGGGCAAAATATAGTGATGGGTCTCACTAGTGATTAATTAATGGCTATGGAAATTGACAAAGGCAAAGTGACAATAATTAACATTTATTTATGAAATAAAGGAAAATAGGAGAAAAGGAAAGTTAAGAGACACATATTTGTATGAAAGGGAAATTGAAGGAAAAATGAAAGAAGAAAATAGAGGCTTTAATGATAAAAGGTTTCAGAGGATCAATTCACAACTTTTGTCAGTTCAGTTTTGGAGCTCTCTTTTATTCTCTCATTCTCTAACACTCTTGCACGCTTAGAGCATTCTTGGAGCATTCTAGTATTCACTTGGATTTGGAGAAAGAAGGAAAACGAAAGCAGGAAAGCACAAGGGAACAAGTGGATCATCAGCTACAACTAAATTGCTTTGTAGGCAATAGATTGCATATGTGTTTTCCTTGTTGATTTTAAGGATGCATGGTGTATGCATGTGATTATCTGGTTATGTGTTGTCATTGACATGAAGATTTACATGGATTGACAATGGTTTTATCCTTGCCTTGCCATTTCCTAAATAGCCATGGTGTTGTGGGTTTTTTCCACTTGATTGTTTTCTGATTGGTTCTCATAATTCCTTGTGCATGTGGGTTATGGAACAAACGCTTTGAATTCCTTGGAACAACTTGGGTTGCGTTACTAGTCCTAGAGCCTAGGTTGGGACACACGCTTTGGAGCCCTTGGTGGCTTGAGCTACTAGTCCCTGGAGCTGGGTTGGACAAGCACCCTAGAGCCATAGAAGATTGTGGTTTGAGTTACTACTTCCTAGAGCCCTGGATAACTTGGTTAGAGACCAATATGGTTGGTGTTAGTGATGTCCGATCGTCACGTGGAATCATTGTGGTTGAGGGTTGAGGTGGTTTGGCCTCTAGAAGCCCTGGTTTGGTTTTGTTTTGGTTTATCTATGAGATCTTGCATTCATGTTTGGAATATGGCACGGGGGTGAATCACTAAAAGAGAAATTTAGTTCAACCCAATCTATGGTTGGGTGGTACATGGAAGTCCCTGACTTGGTTAGTATATTCCTATGTTAATATGAGACATTTCCTTATTGTGATCTATCAACATTTGTAGTATTATATTGGTGATAGTATGGTTGATTTGCCATGGTTTCTATGTTGGCTATTTTATGGTGATATGTTGGTTATATGATGTGTATCATCTATGACTCTTGTTATGATTCGTTTAGTTATTGATTGATTGTTGAACGTATGGATTAGTAAGTGTTGTTGTAGCTATGTGGAGAGGGCATAGAGCCTTCTTGGTCATTCTCAGATGAATCTCAGGCTCTAATGATCAAATATGCATTCATGACCTATAACTTCAATGTTTTTCACGTGTTTGATAAAATGTCTAGTGTGCTTTAAGCAGTCTAAGTCAAGTTCTTGATTCGAGTTCAAACTTTAGCCTCGTATTCATGTCAATAATGATTATGTAAAGTCTCACACAGTTCTAGGTAGTGGTTTGGAGGTTGGTCTGGAATTGTGGCTCAGATACTGGGACCGCACCCTCTGAACTGAAGATTTAGGTTATAAGTGCATGGAAGTAGTATCATGTGTGTGGTTGGAGCCCTATAACCGCACTCTTGCCTTGTTGTGCATGCGTTTGGGGCTTAAGATATAAGAAAAGTAGCCCCAACTCAAGGTTTGGTCACCTAGGGTGGTCCTTTGGTCCCTGAGTGTCCTGTAACCCCGAGTGATGTTTGTGAGAAGTCAGTTGTCGACCCCACTTTCATAATTGAAGCTTGGAGGTTGAGTCATGTCATAGTAACTCTTTGTGTCATGTTTACCTTGGTAGGTCAATGAAATTGGGTAAATGTAGAAGGGGTGATTACATGGTGGTATCAGAGTAGGTTTCCATTCTCTTTAGGTGATATTTGATACCACAAGTTGGTATTAGCGCTTCCAAGTTCAAACATTTGAACAAGATGGGCGGAATGTGTTTTTCATGCATGCATGTTAGTTGTTTATGTATTTGTTATGCATGCACTATGATAGTCATTATTGTAGTTGTGTCATCATGAGGAGGTTGATGATGTTGATATTGAGATGATTGATATGTTGGTTTCATTATATATACATATGTTGTTCTAATCCGGATTGACTATGCAGAAAATATATCTTCCCTTGAGCTTCACTAAGGTATGCTTGATTATGTTTATATTTGGTTTATCTAACATGGTATGTTTGAAGCAAGTAGAAGATCAGAGATGACAAGAAAAATCGTCGATTATAGTTTACATGACTCTCCTTATAGATCATATGAGCAACATAGAGATGAGTACTCTCCTGACATGGCAGATACCTTTAGAAGTTTAAAGGAAAAGACTAGGAGTTGCAAAACAGATAATGACATAATCATTCAGTCACAAGAAAGACTTGCCAGGGCACAGGAAAAACAAACAGAGGTCAATGCAATGATCCTTCAGAGTTTATCAGATTTGCAGAAACATGAATAGCCACGGATCAATTATTGACAAGAGGAAAGGACTAATGGGGCATATGGTAGTAGCTCTCATGGAGGGCACAAGTCAGACAAATATGACACAATTAGAGGTGGTAGATGGATGGATACACTTGACATGATAGGTAGTGGTTATGGATTCTCTTCTAGTTCTAGATCAGAGAGAAATCATGGTCATCACTATTACCATCCATACAGGAGGAACGAGAAGCAATACCTATCAGGTCATTTCAAGAAAGCTAAGTCTCTTGCCTGTGATGGAGAATTAAAGAAATCAGAAGATGCAGAAGCATGGTTGCTTGGGATGACGAAGTTCTTCGAGTTCCATGATTACACATAAAATATGAAAGCGAGGATAACCATTTTTCAGTCTCAAAGGGAAAACAGACATCTGGTGGGAAGATTGAAGCGTGTTAGAGGTATCAAGACAAAGGAGTTGAGTTGGCATGAGTTCAAGAGATTTTTTAGTACTTGTCAAAGAGATATTATAATGGTAAATCTAAGGAGTTCTATGAGTTGAAGACAAGATCTATGACAAATGAAGAGTATACGACCAAGTTTTTGGAGCTATTGAGGTATGTACAATATATTAAGGATGAGAAGATGAAGGTTTAAAGGTTTGTTAGTGGTTTTCCTTTAACATTTAATGATCAGATATACTATGATGAGCCTTAGACATTGAGGGAAGTAATTGGGAAGTTGAAACATTATTATGAGCGGTATAAGCGTAAGTTGGAGCCTAAGCAAAGTCGGAAAGGTAATGACATGACTAAGGGAAAGTGGGATAAGAAGCGAGGAAGACCTCAGGACGCAGGTAATAAAGAGAATGCAATACTGTATAAGAAATTTGATGCAGTTGACAAAGGACAGGGATTTTAGTTTGAGGAGCAGAACAAAGGTGATGGCAGGAAGCCTTTGCAGGTAGGACTTGTGGCAAGGATCATCACAGAAGAGATTGTCCACAACATCAGGTTGGTAGACTGTAGATTTACAGTGCTCAAGAGGCATAGACAAATGGGGATGTTGGACAGGGTATTCCTCAAATTTATGCAACATTGGATAATAGGCAGGTTGATGATCATGCATCTATTTTCGAGATGGAAGTTAAGATTTTTTATCAAGTTGTTTTTATTTTGATTGACCCTGGATCTAACTATAGTTATATCAGTCCTGACATGGTGGGTAAGTGTTGCTCGAATAAAGAAGTGCATGCAGAGTCTTGGTTTGTGCAATTGGCCACAAGTACCAAGAAAAGAGTTCAGCATTGGGTGAGATCTTGTGCATTTGAGCTTAACATTATGTCTACATCAATCCATCTAAATATACTTCCGTTGGAATCATACAATATGGTTTTGGGTATAGATTGGTTGTACATTCACAGGACTAAAGGGGATTGTTATGATAAAGCTATTGAGTGCTTGGATAATGATGGAGAATGGAGAATCTTGCAAGGAAAGAAGAAACCTACATCAGTGAGAATGGTTACAACTATGTAGGAAAAGCACAATAGCAAGAAAGGATGTGTATTGTTTGCAGTTCATATTTTTAGTGACAAAGGAAAGGATATTGAGGATGTTGAAGTCTTGATGAGGTATCTAGTTTTATAGTAGTTTCAGGATGTATTTCCAACAGATATTTCGAAGTTACCACCTTATAGGGAAGTGGATTTTTTTTATTGAGTTGATGTCGAGAGCAACACTAGCGTCTACGGCATCGTACAAGATGAGCACTCCAGAGTTGGTGGAATTGAAGTTGCAGCTCAAGGAAATGCTTGACAAGGGATACATTAGGCCAAGTGTGTCACCTTGGGGTGCACCAGTGTTGTTTGTGAAAAAGAAGGACGATACTATCAGATTGTGTGCTCATTACATGCAGTTGAACAAGGTGACGATGAAGAACAAGTATCCTTTGCCACAGATTGATGACTTGTTTGATCAGTTGAAGGGAGCAACAATGTTCTTAAAGATTGACTTGAGATCAAGATATCATCAGGTACGCATCAAAGAAGAAGACATCTACAAAACCACATTTCGGACCAAGTATGGGCATTATGAGTTTGTTGTGGTTCCTTTTCGTTTGACTAATGCTCCAACTACTTTCATGTGTTCGATGAATAGTGTGTTGCATCCTTATCTGGACAAGTTTGTGATAATATTCATCGATGATATATTAATATATTCTAAAAATTAGGAAGATCATGCAGAACACCTGGCAACACTGTTAAGAATGTTGAGGGAGCATCAATTGTATTCAAAGCTTAGTAAGTGCAATTTCTTTCAAAAAAATAATAATAATTATTACTCGAGGCTTATTGTTTCCAAGGAAGGTATAGCAGTGAAGCTAAAAAATATTAGAGCTATTATGGAGTGGGTAACACCTAGGAATGTGGATGAGGTCAGATCATTCATGGGACTAGCAGGTTATTACAAGAGGTTCACCAGGAACTTCTCACATATTTCCTATCTTATTACATCATTATATAGAAAAGTAAAGAAGTTTGAATGGACAGAGGAATGTGCAACCAATTTTGAGTAGTTGAAGCATTTGCTTACAAATGCTCTAAGCTTGAAGATCGTAGATCCAGATAAAGAGTTTGTAGTATGTACAAATGCTTGCAAGAGTGGACTTAGTGGAGCTCTGATGCAATAAGGATAGGTAGTATGCTACAAGTCAAGGAAGTTGAATGAGCACGAGCATAACTATGTGACTCATGATCTTGAGTTGGCAATGATCATTCATGCATTGAAGATGTGGCGACATTATCTTCTTGGAAAGAGATTTATTCTGATGAGTAATAGAATGGGTTGAGGTACTTGTTTGACCAACCTAATCTGAATGCTAGGAAATCTAGATGGTTGGCTACTCTCAGTGAGTTTGACTTCGAGATCAGGTACATTAAGGGTAAAGGGAATAGGTTGCAGATGATCTTAGTAGAAGAGTACAAGTGAATCACATTACAACAATGAGTTCTTATGGGACAAACTTGTAGGAGAGGTTCTTGCAGGCAGGGTGACAGGATGACAAAGTACCAGCAACTTAAGCACAGGTTACAACAACATGGTACAAGTAATAGGGATGAGGAGTATCATCTCACAACATATGGCTTGGTCAGATTCAAGAACATGATTTATGTTCCAGATGATAGTGAGCTCAAGAAGCTTATCTTGAGGGAAATTAATGTTAATATGTATTCAAGTTACCTGAGATATCGAAAGATATTGACAACAATTAAGAAATTATATCATTGGCCGAACTTGAAGAAAGAGATGACTCAGTTTGTTGCGAGATGTTTGGATTGTCTGTAAGTAAAAGTAGAGTGTAAGAAACCAAGTGGTCTATTACAGTCAATTTCAATTCTAGAGCGGAAATGGGAGGTCATATCCATGGACTTGATTACAAGTTTGGCGAGGACATCGAAGCTACATGACTCCATTATGGTTGTGGTTTACAAGTTGACCAAGGTAGCTCATTTCATTGCAGTTAAGTCTACGAATTCAGCTAGTGAGGTAGCTCAGATTTTCATCAGGGAGATAGTGAGATTGCATGGTGTTTCTAAAAATATTGTATCCAACAGAGATGCCAAGTTCAATTCCAGGTTTTGGAAAGAGTTGTTTGCAAGTTTGGGGACAAAGTTAGCTTTCAGTACAACTTGTCATCCACCGATAGATTGACAAACAAAGAGGGTTAACAGGATTCTTGAGGACATGTTGAGGATGTATGTTATGCTTCAATAGTGGGAGTGGGAAAAGTATCTTCCACTAGTGGAGTTTGCGCATAATAATGGGTATCATGAGTCCTTGAGGATGAGCCTGTTTGAAGCACTTTATGGATAGAGTTGTAATACTCCTATCAGTTGGAGTGATCCAATGAACATGGTATTGATTGGGCTAGATATGTTGGCAGAGATGGAATAGGAAATGTAAGTTATCAAGAGGAATTTGAAGGCATCACAGGACATGCATAAAAGTTATGTAGATCAGCACAAGGTATTTACAAAATTTCAAGTTGGGGAACATGCGTACTTGAAAATCAAGCCCAAGAGGAGCTCCTTGAATATTGGGTCACGTGCCAAGATGACACCTCAATATTGTGGGCCTTTTGAGATCCTTGAGAGGATTGGACCCGTGGCCTACCAACTTGCATTGCCTCCGACGGTGAAAGCCCACGATGTTTTCGATGTTTCATTCGTTAAGAAGTATGCCCAGGATGTTGATAATGTGATTGACTAGTCTGTATTGCAGGTGGTACTAGAGGGAGAATTTTAGATAGAACCTCAATGCATATTGTAGTGGAAATAACTCATGCTCCGAAATAGAGCAATCAAGTAGGTTAAAGTGCAGTGGAAGCACTTTAGGCCTGATGAAGCTACATGGGAGATGGTTGATCAAATGCGGGCTATGTATCCTTCTTTATTCACCAGTAGAGCATATGTATTCTGGTATATGTGTTTGATGTTGTGTTGGTTATATGTATAGGCATATGTATGATGTATATACAACATCGAGCTGTGTTATAAAGCTCCAATAAGCAGTATGGTGTTCATGTTATGTTGGTCATATGATATGATGCAAATGATGCATTGAGCTATGTTATAAAGCTAGATGGGAAACATGTGTTTTGTTGGTTTATAAGTGCCATTGAACACTAAGGACAATGTTCCCCTAAGGGGGAGGGGTTTGTAACAACCTTGGTTGATTTTCCATGTAGAAAATATAAGACCAAGGTCATGGGACACATAGTCCAAGTTGAATGCTAGGCCAAATATAGTGATAGGTATAATTGGTGTTTAATTAATGGCTATGGAAATTGGCAAAGAAAAAGTGGAAAAAAATTGACATTTATTTATGAAATAAATGAACATAGGAGAAAAGGAAAATGAAGAGACACATATTTGCATGAGAGGGAAATGGAAGGAAAATGAAGAAAATAGAGGCCTCAATGATAACAGGCTTATGAGGATCAATTCACAACTTTTGTTAGTTCAGTTTTGGAGCTCTCTTCTATTCTCCCATTCTCTCACACTCTTGTGCACTTAGAGCCTTCTTGGAGCACTCTAGTATTCACTAGGATTTGGAGAAAGAAGACAAAGGAAAGTAGGAAAGCGCAAGGGAATGGGTGGATTGGCAACTACAACTGGAATGCTTTGCAGGTAACAGGTTGCATGTGTGATTTCCTTATTGATTTATGGACGCATGGTATATGCATGTGATTGTCTGGCTATGTGTTGTCATTGGCATGGAGATTTTCCTAGATTGGCAGTGGTTTTAGCCTAGCCTTGCCTTGCCATTTCCTAGATAGCTAAGGTGTTATGACTTGTTTCCACTTGATTGTTTTCTGATTGGTGCTCCTAATTCCTTATGACTATGGGTTGGAACAAATGCTCTGAAAGCCCTGGAATAGCTTGGGTTGAGTTACTAGTCCTAGAGCTTAGGTTGGGACAAACGCTTTGGATCCCTTGGTGGGTTGAACTACTAGTCCCTAGAGTTGAGTTGGACAAACGCTCTAGAGCCCTGGAGCCCTAGAATGTTGTGGGTTGAGTTACTAGTTTTTTTAGCCGTGGACAACTTGGGTAGAGATTGATTTGGTCGATATTAGAGATGTCCAACCGTGAGGTGGAATCAATGTGGTTAAGGATTGAGATGGTTTGGCCTTTGGAAGCCCTAGTTTGGTTTTGTTTTGGTTTATTCCATGAGATCTCACATTCATACTTGGAATATGTTGTAGGGGTGATTCGCTGAAAGAGAGATTTGGTTCAACCCAATCTATGGTCGGGTTGTAAGTGGAAGTTCCTGATGTGGTTGGTATTTTCCTATGTTAATATGAGACATTTCCTTATTGTGATCTATCAACATTTGTAGTATTATATTGGTGATATTATGGCTGAGTTTTCGTGGTTTCTATGCTGGTTATTTTTTGGTGATATGTTGGTTATATGATGTTTATCATCTATGACTCTTGTTATGATTCATTTAGTTATTGATTGATTGCTGAATGTATGTACTAATAAGTGTTGTTGCAACTATGTGGAGAGGGCATAGAGCCTTCTTGGTTATTCTTAGATGAATCTTAGACTGTCATGATCAAATATGCATTCATGCCCTGTAGCATCTATGTTTGCCATGTCTGTTTGACGAGATGTCTTGTGTGTTCTAGGCAATCTAGGATAAGTTCTTGATTTGAGTTTGAATGTTTAACCTTGTCTTCATGTCAATAATGCTTCTGGAAAGTCTCAGACACTTCTGGGCAATGGTCTGGAGGCTGGCCTGGAATTGTGGCTCGGGACCGCACCCTTTGAATTGGAGATTTTGGGCTATAACCACATGGAAGCAATGTCATGCGTGCGGTTGGGGCTTAAGATATGAGAAAAGGAGCCCCACCTGGGGTGGTCCTTTGGTCCCTAAGTGTCATGTAGCCTTGAGTGACGTTTGTGAGAAGTTGGTTGTCGACCCCACTTTCATAATTGAAGCTTGGAGGTCGGGCCATGTTATAGTAACTCTCTGTCTCATGTTTACCCTGGTAGGGTGGTGAACTTGGGTAAATGTGGGAGGGATGGTCACATTTTTGGTTGAATTTGCCCAGAATATGATAAGGATTTGTTGGAATCATAAGATTGAATTGTAAACTCTCCACAATCCAAGTGCCCTTGGGGTTTTGTAGGGTAGTGAATCCATATATCTAGTCAAAAAAAATTTTAAACAACAAAACATCAAGATTTCACTAAAAAATGTTTCACTGAATTCCAACAAGAAATTCCAAAACATATAATAATTAAACAAAACCTCCAAAAGTATAACATATAGATTACGACATAATATATATGTAGTTTACATTGAAATATGCCATAGTTTATATGTTATACGTTTTGGAGGTTTTTGTTTTTTTTGCTCAGAATTTGGTAGGGATTTGTTGGAATCACAAGATTAAACTGTGAACTGTCCACAATTCAAGTGCCTCATGGTTTTCTAGGGCTTTGAATCCATATATGTAGTAAAAAACATATTTTAAACTATAAATCATCAACGTTTCACTAAAAAAATGTTTTGCCAATTCTAGCCAAAAATTCCAAAATGTATAATAGTTAGACAATGCTAAATATTACATAAAATAAGTGAAAATAAAAAAAGTCTTATATTTAAAACATTTTATTAGAGTGTTACTAAAAATGAGAAAACATCTATCTTAACTTCAGATCTACTAAGAGTCTAGAAGAATTAAATCTCTCAAGGTGCAAAGATTTTTTCAAACTTTATAGTCCTAAAGAGGTTTACATACTGAGAGATTTGATTCTTTTTGGGGCTTGTTACATCTAAAGTTATGGATCCATGTTACTTTTTAAAAATCTCTATTAGATTTTGACAAAATTAACTTGAAAAAAATACATAAAAAACCATTTTATATATTAATTAAACTACACTAGAAAATACTACATTATTCAATTTTTTTTTTCTAAGTTGTGTGAGCCTTGAGATGACCGTACACTTAACCTTTGGCTTGAGAAACCCAGACCGAGGGGCATCTAAGTCATAAAAAACCCAGGGATCGCACTGACCTGGGCCACACCAACCCCTAACATGTTTGGATTTTTACCATAACAATAGAGCCCATCACCTGCATTATTCATTTTTATATTATATATATATATATATATATATATATATATATATATATATATTTTTTTTTTTCCAAAGAAAAAAGCAGTAACTTTTTATTAAAAAATAATGAAAAGTTACATAATCAGGTGTACTGAAACATGCCGAAATCTGCCGCAAGGGCTCAAGTGCTTTCGCACCCCACACAACGTTAGCGAACTAACGTGCACAAAGAATAAGAAAAAGAGAAAAGAAGTAGAGGAAGGAGGAGAAGGGGCAGAAAAAACTGAAATCCCGCAGTGAGCAGGACCCACGCTTCAAGTTTTTCTCCCCTTTTTCTTTTCGACCTTACGCCACTCTCCTAGAGATGGCTCGATCGAGGCAATGACTATCTGTGTTTCTGTATTCTGAGGGCCAGTTTCTTTGTCTGAATCTGAAGTGTCTGAGAGATGGTGCCGTTTGTTGCCTCCTGAACTAGGAGCCATGCTAGACTTTTCTGCCTTGTTGTCTGATGGGGTTTCCTTCTGATTCTCCATTTCTTGAGATACCTCGGTTTTCTCTGCTAGGTTCTCATCCTCTTCTGCTTCTGATTCTTCGTCCTCTGTATCTGGGGGTGAAAATTGCCATCCTTTTTTCTGCTTCCCTTTCTGCTTTTTTTTATTCTTGGCTTCTGGACATGAACTTTGTAAATGTCCTGTCTGCCTACAGATCCTGCATTTGAAGGCGGTGTTTTCATAGTCTAGTACCTGTAGCCAGTTCTGTTGTTTGTAGACCAGTCTTATGTTGTCCGGCAGCCCTTTACTTAGATCTACTTCCACACAGATCCGTGCAAAAGTATAGATCCTTTCGTCGATCCTTTCCAGATCTGTTTTGACATATTTCCCTATGCTGTTCCCAATTCCTTCCAGCACTCGTTCATGCCAAAAGTGCAGTGGAAGATTGTATAGTCTAACCCAAACTGGCATTTTGGTTACAGTCATTTTATTTGGATCAAAATCCGGGAACCATGGGGTCACAAACAGCCCCGCTGTTCCCTAGAACCATGGCCCTGTACTTATGACTGTCTCTCTGACTTCCTTGGATGTAAATTTCACTATGAAGAACCCTTTTGAACATAGATGGATATCACATTCCATGGTCCATCTGGTGAAGATCCAATGGAATAGATCCAAGGGTTTAGGCCAGAAACTGTTAAAACGACATATTAGAGCTTGTGTTTCATAGGCCTCAACAACATCATCAATCCCTGACGAATCTAAGTTTAAAGCTGGGGTTTCTTCTGACTAATCAACTATGTATGGCCTGGGCAGAGAGCCATCGTGGCCTGGAGAGGGCCCTGAGCCGTGGCCTGGAAAGGGCCCTGAATTCCTGCCGCCCTGTAAGATGTTTTTAAAGGATAAACCTCCCTTGGTTTGGTGCTGGGCTGCGGATTTTTTTCCTTTGACTTCCCCTGAAGAACTTGTCTGTCCCTGAGGCAGAGCCCCCCCTCTCAATCTGAAGTTTAGCTTAATGATTGATCCTGGCCCAATCTCATAACTTTCCAGCGATCTACAGTCCTGGAGTGACCACCTACCACTGACCAGATGTTGGATCTGGACTGGGTATCCCATTTCTGTCCATATTTTGTGTTTCAACTGCAAAGGTGTGTCTCCTGCATTAACCCATATAAAACGAGTTTTCCCCGGAGGGGTATTGATCAGAATCTGAAAACACGTATTTTTTACCTGCTCTGGCTGTAGACAGAGATCCAGATCTGGCTCTGATTTGAGTCGTTTTTCTTTGTGCATGTCTGGATCTTTCGATACCCTGCTCGCTCTAGGGTTGAAGTCTTCGATCTGCTGCCTAGGATCATAGGGAGCAAGATCGCGTAGATCTAAATCATAACTACCAAGATTTGGTCCATGCAATGTGAAAGAAAACGGATTTGCAGCATGCAGTCCCCTCCAGCCGGTTTTCCTTGAGATCTGGGTTTGTTGTGCCCTGACCCCTAACCGCCTTGCTTCCCGTCAACATCCTTGTTTATCAGCACATCTTGGGATTTCGATTTTCCGCCAAGTAAAAACCTTCCCGCGGATCAACGCAGAGATGGATGCTTCCATTGAAGCCTTCGCCTCGCATTCTACTTGCAGAGACGTATTTCGCTCCCATTCCAGGAAAAATGGTTTCCATTTAACCGAAAACGCATCAGAAACACATTCGCATTGTCCTGGGAAAGATTGGAAAGTAATAGGCCATTTCGCTGAGAGCGCCAACAGCATCTCAGCAACGATATCTGAAAACCCATACTCCGGTTCGCGCTCAGGGCCAAAGCCAAGTTTGGGGGCCGAAGCGGCTGCTGCACAAAAGCTGCTCGAGTAAACCCTAACTATCGCCATCGCTCCAAACTAGCCTTCTATTGATTCAGAAGAAGTTTTCTAACCCTGAAGTGTGTGTGTGTATATATAATATTTATATTATATATATATATGTATATATAATAATATATTTTTTACCAATTTTAAATATCTTTAATGTCTTCATTTGTAAGAATAAGAGTAGTATTTAAGTGTGATTTTTTTGGAAAATTTTCTAGTTTATTTATTTTCCGATCTAATTCATCTAATCTAGTAGGGATTCATTAAAATCATAAGTTTCATAGGTGAACTTTTCACAATTAAAGTGTCTTAGAGTTTTTGAGAGTATTGATTCCATATATAATAAAAAAAACTAATTTAAACAACACATCTCAAGATTTTGCTATTTTTTTGGGAGAATCCTAGTGAAAAATCTACAGAAAACTCTAAAAAATAACACTTAAAAACTACTCCGTAAAAATATAATATCTTGATAAAAAATATAAATTTATTCTAAATTCAAAAATTCATTCACAGGAATTTTAGTTAACACTAATATAAATTTATTCTAAATTCAAAAATAATTAACACTAATTTTAGTTATAATAGTTTTATAATTCATATTAGCAAGATTAATATTAGAATTTTGTTTAAATCACATTCCCACTCAATAAAAAATATAAATTTATTCTAAATTCAAAAATTCCCCTAAAAAAGTTATAATAGTTTTATAATTCATATTAGCAAGATTAATATGAGAATTTTGTTTAAATCACATTCCCACTTAAGCCAATCTTAAAAAACACGTTAAATAGATTACGAGGCGAGGAATCACAACGCTCTAAAATCTCAGAAACTTTCTTATTGGTCAAAATGGTGCTGCTCCCGAGCCCAACAAATACATTAAAATAAATAAAATATTAAATTAACTAGAAAAAACAGGAAATATAAAGATCACCCAAACTTATGGCGTCGGTCGGAGGGTTGAGGGCATTCCACAGCTTTTGTTGTACACATATACTTTCTGGCGGTGAACTGAGAGGAACATAGTATTTAAGCTCCCCGGATTCCTCATCTTCCCTCAATTTTTTCCCGTCTGATCTGTAAAGGATTTCGAATTTCAGAGAGCTGAAACATCGACTGTCAGCACTCGGCTCGGGGTTATTGTAATTAAGTTTTCTTACAAACGAGCGGGCTGATCGGCTTCGATTTCGGCGATTTTGGGTTAGGGCCTTTTTCTCCCTTTTTTTTTTTTAAATTTTTTTATTTAATTTTTTGTAGTCTCTGGTTATTGTTGCATGAATCGATGTTTAATTCGAGAAATCTAAAATAATATGATTGAATTGGGTATTCGGTTGGATTACCCCAGCTGGGAATATGAAATTGTAGTCGCTACTAGGGTTTGATGCGCAGTGGTTGTTTTATGTGGTTTTCAAATTTGGGATTTTGTTTTGACTTATTTTTACGGGAATGTCTGTGTGGCTAGGGTTGAATTATAGGCCGGATTTATGTGAAAAAAGTAACAATTGAAATGTTTGTCAGTAGCAGGGCGTACTAGGTAGTAGGTTATGGGAGAAACCTAGATCTTCTGTAAAAAGGAAGTCTTAATAAGCTTTTTTTCTAAGGTATCCGATTTTGCAATACTGGGGTTGTGGTTCATTGCTGAGGTGGGCGGAGTGTTAAGCCGTCCAACAGGGTTCCGATCCCGCTGTGGTCTATCCCACCCGAATGGCAGGTCTCGAAAAGAGACAAGGCCGGGCAAGGCAGATTTCAAAAATGGTCAATTGCCATTTGTACCCGATGTCGTCCAAGCCAAATGAAGTCTACGTTATGTGGTGCAGCCCTTAACATCGATGGATGTTTCCCGAAAGAAGTTTGAAAAAAATTCAGGGATTGTTGTATACGTTTGACATGGTTTTGGGCCATCTCTCATGATTTTGGAGCTGGTGCCAGCCCACAGATATTAGACTTTAGTGCCTGCGTATTGATAGGATGTCCATTCCAGTAATTTCTTATTGTTTTTCTAGAGAGGGGTTGTGCGAATGGCAGCATTCGACACAATCACTGTTTTTAGTTGAGTAAAAGACCTAAAATTTTCTTAGCCTCTTAATCCCTAAGCGAAGAACGTCAGAGTGACAGGCCTTGCTGAGTTAAATTTCGGCAGACCTTGCAAAGTTTTACTAAATATCCGAGTTATTTTGGACTTATAGAGCTCAGCTTTAATCAGTGTGGCTGAGCTATGCAAAGTTATATATTCTTAAAAAGCTAAGCACTGCATAGTTTTGAGCTACGTTGCCCAGTACAGGTACAGTGACATTGAATAATGTCACGCGTATTCTGAACTACAAAATTTTATAAAAGGTTGATTTAGATTTATATTTTTATTACGCCTCTCTTCCAACCAGAGAGGCCGCTTTATAAATATTCAATTTAATGATTGGTTACTTGGTAACGGGCTCTCCTCATATGTCAATTGATTATTCAAACATCCCGTCATTTAATGCCATAACACGTGTTGTCATTAAATGTAGCCTGGAGTGTTGGATTCATGGGACATTGAAGAAATAGTGAATATTGTGCCCTAGGACATTGAAGAAATAATGAATGTTGTGTCATATGACATTGAAGAAATAATGATTATGTTGTGTCCTGATATGTGGTTGTGTGCCATCAGTGAAAGAAGGCACTAGTTTTTCATCTAAGGGTTATCAAAAGAGATTTTTATGTGGTATAAGAAAATTCATTAGATTTGGATCTAGATTTAAATTTTAGCTGCTGAAAGGAATACAAAGATAATTAATGCTTCTTTGCGAATATTTCTGTCAGGATTTGTAGGAGAAGATACTTGCCAAAGAAATGGAAGAATGCTGTGCTGTCTGTGCTGAACCACTGGAGTGGTTGGCATATGGGCCATGTGGCCACCGTGAAGTCTGCTCTACTTGCACCATAAGGCTGCGGTTTATCCTTAATGACAAAAATTGTTGCATTTGTAAACAAGAATGTCCTAGTGTTGTGATAACTAAGGTATATTGTCATTGTTGTTAAATTTAAAGCTCTGTACAATCTATGAATAAATGCAAAGGCTCTAATGCATTCTAGTGATTGCAATTCTATTAAATTTGCAATAAAATGTGACTTATATGGCATGTGAGCAGGCTCTAGGAGACTACACAAATGCAGTAGGGGATTTTAGTACCCTACCAGCTCCAGCAAATGAGGGAAAAGTAGGCAACTATTGGTTTCGTTTAGACACACAAGCGTATTTTGATGATGAGCAACATTACAAAATGATCAAAGCAATGTGCAGGTTGAGCTGCAGTGTTTGTGACAATACTTGTTGGGCTCAAGAGCCAAGGAAAGAGTTACCCAGTGTTTAAACATATAGATGAGTTGAGGAAGCACTTATTTTATGCACACAAGCTTTCTATGTGCACCTTATGCCTGGAAGGCCGAAAGGTGAGCATGATTCTGTTTTTTAAAACTTTATTGCTATTTCATAAAAAAACAATTTGGATGCAAGGAATTCCGGCCTTCTATTGTCAACTTCCACAGAACAAGCTGCTGGATGGAGACTTTAGTGGTTTTGCTTTGATCCTCAATATTTACACAAGCACTATGAGACAGCAAGGGACAACAAGGCAAAGTTTGCATGTTTTACATCTTAATAATTTCTTGAATGTGGATTTCAGCATTTGAAATAGTAATTCTAGATTCTCTTATGTTGGTTGATTCTTATAAAAGGGCTAGTCTGCATTGTCAAGTCACCAATTCTTTTTTAGTTTATTATTTGAATGGATATTACAGCATCAAAATCTGTAATTCTAGTTCATCCAATTTTTGTTAGTTGTAAAAGATCTGATCTTTCTAGTGACAATGCTTATCTTAGAGAGCAAGTATTATACCTTAACTTGGAAGACACAAAACTTACATTCATTTAGAAATATCCTAAGATAACATGCACCATGGAATTTGTATTGTTGTGTAATTTCTTGTAATTCTATACAAACTAATGACCAACTTAGTTGGAATCAAGTCAGTATTTGTGCACATAGGCTATATGCCCAGTTTTTGGTTTGATACAAACTAACAGCCAACTTGGTCTGCTGCTTTTTCCAAATCAGGTATTTATTTGTGAACAGAAGCTTTATACACAGTTGCAGCTAGACCAACATTTATCTAGAGGAGACTCTGAAGTGGATGGCAGTGAGACAGAAAGGGGAGGTTTCATGGGTCATCCAATTTGTGACTTCTGCAGGAAACAATTTTATGGAGATACTGAACTTTACATGCACATGTCAAGAGATCATTATACTTGCCACATATGCCTTAGGTGAGATTGTCTGTGCACAATGAGATTGTATGTCATGACTACCTAGTCTGAATTCTGGTAGTTAACTATCTCTAACACACGAAGCATCATTTGTGATTGCAGAAGGCACCCTGAGCACATTGAGTATTATCAGAATTACAGTGATTTAGAGGTAAGGTGCTATTAGTAAGTAGCCTGAGAAAAAAATACTAGATGTGTAAATGCTCCATTCCACATCCTTCCATGAGATTGGATGTTTTTAATTTTTGAGGCATGATTTTATTGCAGGCACACTTCAGTCAAGAACACTTCCTATGTGAAAATGATGATTGCATGGCAAAAAAGTTTGTTGTCTTTGCATCTGAAGCAGAGTTGAAGGTTTGTTTTCTTTTCTTTTAGTCCCTTGTAGGTGCTCTTAATCTGATTCTTGCTATTTATAAAAAAAAATTCCCAGCATTTAGATTTACTATCAATAACTGAGAAATTGAGGCGATGGTAATCCTGATGGTTGATTGAAAGACTTTTCATTTTACTTGCTAACATTTGTTGTGTGCCATTTTTTTTCCTTCCTTCACATACATTTGTTCGAAAGATCTAAACTAACATAACTTTATGATTTCAATTTCAGAGGCATAATGCAATTGAGCATGCTGGAAATTCGTCCCGGTCTCAACGGAATGCTGCACTGCAAGTATGTACTATTTCAATTTGTTTACCCACCCATATCTTCAATAGGCAAAATTTACCTGTTGAGATTGGGGTAATATATGGCATAGCTACAATTAAAGAGCCTAGGATTTCCATGACAGATTTCAGTGTTGGTTCCAATGCTTTCAGTATCTTGGTATCTTGGGAATGAATGCTTTGCATTTCAATAATATTATATTTGTTCTGTTGAAATGGTTTTGCCAACTGCTAGTGTTTTTTTGATTCTATGTTGTAAGTTTTGTTATTTTGTTGGAAGAATTGAAACATTATGGTGAAACATGCTTTATTGATAATTGTTATTATCTACCAATTTTAACTGCTGTCATAAATTTAGAGCAATACATGCTTTTCTTTCTTTATAATAGCTTCTATTTTTATCGTTAAGTATATTGCTGTTCTGTTTTATTTACAGTGCTTTGCATGTGAAAGATTCCAAGAATAGATGGGGCATAGATCCTTGGAAGAGAGATATGCATGCATACTTGCACTCCCTTCTAATGGGCACACCTTCCTAGGAATGGTTCTATGATGCAGATTAGGGTGTACTCATTTAGGACAGATATTGACCACAACATCTCATCTATAAAGAAGATTGTCTGGATGGATTATTGCTAATTCGTTGACAGTCTGCTAGGATTTGTGCCATTGTTGTGTATTATTTTTTCATCAGCTATTGAATGCAGATGCAATATTGAGTGTTCAGATCTGTGTGTACTTGCTGTTCATATGGCCCCCTTTTTGAGGGGGTTGCCCAGACACTCTGGGGAAACGTGTCTCGACACTGGGGAAACATTTTCTCAAGTTCCCTCAAAAGGGGGATGTGGGGAGATGTTTCCCAAGATGCAATGTACCTCTGGAGTCTGGGAAATGTGGGGGTGTCCCTGTGCAACATTGAACTTAACCTCTGAAATGCAATTGCTTGTTATCCGTCTAATTTGGCCTTTGTGCACATCCGACTCTGCTTTGAGGCAGTGCTTGTGGCTTAATTATTTTATTGTTTTCTGGCTGTTTCAGGGTGTGTTTTTGTTATTTCTTGTCATTTGTTGCTGCTTTGAAAATTGTCATGTGACGTGAATTTGATATATTCTCTTTACAAGAACATAATGGAGTGCCCTTGTTTGCGTATTTTTATCCCTATTTCTACTGTAAAACCTTATACACGGAAGGCATCAATGCCCCTCGTACTGATATATGTGGATGTGTGCATTGATTTCCTATTTCAGGCTTTTCAACTTTCTTGCTCAGCTATGGATCATATTTGCTAAATATTGTGATTCAAATGCCATGCAGATTCCTGATAGTTTTCAATATGAAGAATCCGCCTTTCCTCCCCTTCCCGGGGCATCAGAAACTGATCCTCCCAGGTATCCCACTGCAGTGAGTAGGAGAGCACTTAAATCCCCTCTTGAAGAATCTGCCTTTCCTCCCCTTCCTGTAGCATCAGGAAATGCTTCACATAAATCTAGGAATGAAGGAAAGAGATCAGTTAAGTCTATGTCTGCACTTGTACGTGGTGGTCGAGGAAACATAAGGGTTCTTAATGCAGCAGAATCAAGACAAAATCTTGGCCCAGGGCAGCTTTCTTCCTTTTACCCTGTGAATTCATCCTCAAATCAGACAAATGGCAGCAGAAATATGAACTATTTGTTTGGGGTGTCTATGTTCATGAAAACCTTCCCACTTTTGAGAAGCTTTGAGATGATTTCATCCAAGGGGAGACTGAACTGGAATCTATGACAATAAGAGGAGGATATCGAGAAGATGAAGAAAGGAGGTAAGGAAGGAGACCTGGGAGGGGTTAGAAGGGGCAAGGAGGAAGATTAAGGTTCTTTGAACCAAGGGAAGAAAGAATTGAGTCTCATTTAGTGTTTCAAGTGCCACTAGATGGGCCTCTATGCATCTTATCTTGAGAGAGAAATCCAAGCAGCAACAACAGCTCTAGGAGGAAGAAAGCCAACCAGCAGTAGCAATAGGAGTTTGTAGGGAGTGTAAAAACTCAAGTCAGAGTGGATGAGTTAGCATCCAGACTTGACAACATTCTCCATGGTGTCATGCCTTCCACTAACGTTGTTTATAGTGTAGGGTGGTATGTTGACAGTGGAGCAATCAGACACATGACCTTCAACAAGGTGTTCAACAAAGTTCAGGAACATAAAGGTGGTATACAAGTTGGGTTGGGAAATGATGCTAGTTGTCTAGCTATCTGATTGGGCCATGTCTATTTTTGCATGCTTTTGAGTGATGATCTTGGGCTAGATGATATATTGTATGTTCCTAGTTTAAAGAAAAGCCTTCTTTTAGTGTGTCTTTTTGACAAATCAACAGTATATGATTGAGTTTGATGGCCAATAGTGGATCATCAAAATACACAATGTTGAACTTGGTTGAGATCCGGCTTAGAGGAGTTTGCTGTGGTGGACTTTACATGCTACTTGCTGATCCAATAGCCTTTACAAATTACATGGTGGCCTTTGTGGAGAAGAATTTGACATGTGAAGTTTTCCTTATACAAGGGATTTACACGTTGAAGATTATGAAGAGATTCCAGATTATAGATTGGAGCATACACAGTTATATTTCTTCAGGTTAAGAGATTGTCAACTTGATGATGATGCCCCTAATAGAGGGTAGGTTCAAGATGCTATGATAGTATCTTGGCTTGGTGGAGAACACTTTCCTTGCAAAGTGAAGTGTTAGAGCTTTAGCGGTGTTTTTCTGAATTTGTTCTTTCTTCAGCATCTCAGCAGTAGACTGCAATTTTCCCCTTGGCAGAGAAATGTACCCATCAGCTGCCTTGGTCTGTTGTGTTGGTTGGTTGTAGGTGCAGTCGAGCTTCTTCATCATGGTGCAACAGCGATGACAAGATCACCTGGTATTCTGTGCACATTCATGGGATGTTGAGGCACGGTAGTGTGGGAGGTAAAGAAGCAGTGGATATGTAGGCAGTATTAGAGGGTGCATATTTGCAATAGCCTTAGGTTTATTCCAATTTTAACTGCTGTCATAAATTTAGAGCAATACATGCTTTTCTTTCTTTATAATAGCTTCTATTTTTATCGTTAAGTATATTGCTGTTCTGTTTTATTTACAGTGTTTTGCATGTGAGAGATTCCAAGAATAGATGGGGCGTAGATCCTTGGAAGAGAGATGCATGCATACTTGCACTCCCTTCTAATGGGCACACCTTCCTAGGAATGGTTCTCTGATGCAGATTAGGGTGTACTCCTTTAGGACAGATTTTGACCACAACATCTCATCTATAAAGAAGATTCTTTGGATGGATTATTGCTAATTCGTTGACAGTCTGCTAGGATTTGTGCCATCGTTGTGTATTATTTTTTCTTTGGCTATTGAATGCAGATGCAATATTGAGTGTTCAGATCTGTTTGTACTTGCTGTTCATATGGCCCCCTTTTTGAGGGGGTTGCCCAGACACTCTGGGGAAACGTGTCTCGACACTGGGGAAACATTTTCTCAAGTTCCCTCAAAAGGGGGATGTGGGGAGATGTTTCCCAAGGTGCAATGCACCTCGGGAGTCTGGGAAATGTGGGGGTGTCCCTGTGCAACATTGAACTTAACCTCTGATATGCAATTGCTTGGTATCCTTCTAATTTGGCCTTTGTGCACATCCCACTCTGCTTTGAGGCAGTGCTTGTGGCTTAATTATGTTATTGTTTTCTGGCTGTTTCAGGGTGTCTTTGTTATTTCTTGTCATTTGTTGCTACTTTGAAAATTGTCATGTGACGTGAATTTGATATATTCTCTTTACAAGAACATAATGGAGTGCCCTTGTTTGCATATTTTTATCCCTATTTCTACTGTAAAACCTTATACACGGAAGGCATCAATACCCCTCCTACTGATATATGTGGATGTGTGCATTGATTTCCTTTTTCAGGCTTTTCAACTTTCTTGCTCAGCTATGGATCATATTTGCTAAATATTGTGATTCAAATGGCATGCAGATTCCTGTTAGTTTTCAATATAGGCATCCAGGGAGTGAGCGTGAGTCTCAACAAGTTGCCGGAGGAGGAGAGTGGAACATGAATAGTCGGCTTTCTTCAGCTAATCCAGCCAGCAGTGAGATGTCTGATATACGGAATGCCATTCACGAACCCATGCTGACTGCAACTGCTGAGGATTTTAATTCTGGACAGATCTCTGATCCATTATTTTCATTGTTTTCCTCTGACTTGTTAGCAAGTTCTTCCACAAGTACTGTATCAGCTGATCCTCCCAGGTATCTCACTGCAGTGAAGAAGAGAGCACCCACTGCAGTGAGGAGAGCACTTAACTCCCCTCTTGAAGAATCTGCCTTTCCTCCCCTTCCTGTGGCATCAGGAAATGCTTCACATAAATCTAGGAACGAAGGAAAGAGATCAGTTAAGTCTATGTCTGCACTTGTACGTGGTGGTCAAGGAAACATAAGGGTTCTTAATGCAGCAGAATCAAGACAAAATCTTGGCCCAGGGCAGCTTTCTTCCTTATACCCTGTGAATTCATCCTCAAATCAGACAAATGGCAGCAGAAATATGAACTATTCTAGTAGGCCTACTGTGGCTGCAGTTGTACGTGGTGGTCAAGGTAACACAAGGGTTAATGCAGCAGAATCAAGAAACAGTTTTGGTCCAGGACATCTTTCTTCCTTGTATCCTGTGAATTCATCCTTGAATCAGACAAATGGCAACAGAAATATGAACTATTCTAGTCGGCCTACTGTTGTTAATGCTCAAGAACCAGTGCTTAATTCAAACGAGTTTCCTCCTATTTTAGGAAGACATCATGTTTCTGCTGCTTCTGCAACTGAAAACCAAGGCCAGGCAAGCAATGCACCTATGCTTAGTATTGAGGAAGTGCGTGTTGCGAAGAAGGAATCAATTGAAAGTATTCAATCAGGTTTGGGAGGCAATGAGCAACAATTTGCTGCATTTAAAGATATCTCTGCTTGGTTTCGAAATGGAGATATCGGTGCTCGAAAATATTATTCACATATATCAAAGCTGGGTTCACCTCGGCTGGCAAGGTTATGCCATGACCAAGAAAAGGGAAGAAAACTGCTAGAGGCTCATGAAGCTGGGATAAAGAAGAATTCACAGCTTGCTGTAAATCAAATTATAAATCAGACTGGGGGAATATCTATTGGATCAGGTAGCGTCGACAATCATAGAAAGGGAAAGACAGTTGATGTAGGTTCCAGCAAAGATGTAACATCCAGTTCAAATGCAGACTCTGGTTGTTCTCTGGGAAAACCATCAGAGGAGGTGAAGGTACTATCCAAGGATGGGTACCGAACTGCTCCTCCCAGGTATCCCACTGCAGTGAGTAGGAGAGCATTTAACTCCCCTCTTGAAGAATCTGCCTTTCCTTCCCTTCCTTTGGCATCAAGAAATGCTTCACATAAATCTAGGAACAAAGGAAAGAGATCAGTTAAGTCTATGTCTGCACTTGTACGTGGTGGTCAAGGAAACATAAGGGTTCTTAATGCAGCAGAATCAAGACAAAATCTTGGCCCAGGGCAGCTTTCTTCCTTGTACCCTGTGAATTCATCCTCAAATCAGACAAATGGCAGCAGAAATATGAACTATTCTAGTAGGCCTACTGTGGCTGCAGTTTTACGTGGTGGTCAAGGTAAGGGAAGAAAATTGCCAGAGGCTCATGAAGCTGGGATAAAGAAGAATTCACAGCTTGCTGTAAATCAAATTATAAATCAGACTGGGGGAATATCTAGTAGATCAGGTAGCGTTGACAATCATAGAAAGGGAAAGACAGTTGATGTAGGTTCCAGCAAAGATGTAACATCCAGTTCAAATGCAGACTCTGGTCGTTCTCTGGGAAAACCATTAGAGGAGGTGGAGGTACTATCCAAGGATGGGTACCGAACTGCTCCTCCCAGGTATCCCACTGCAGTGAGTAGGAGAGCATTTAACTCCCCTCTTGAAGAATCTGCCTTTCCTCCCCTTCCTTTGGCATCAAGAAATGCTTCACATAAATCTAGGAACAAAGGAAAGAGATCAGTTAAGTCTATGTCTGCACTTGTACGTGGTGGTGAAGGAAACATAAGGGTTCTTAATGCAGCAGAATCAAGACAAAATCTTGGCCCAGGGCAGCTTTCTTCCTTGTACCCTGTGAATTCATCCTCAAATCAGACAAATGGCAGCAGAAATATGAACTATTCTAGTAGGCCTACTGTGGCTGCAGTTGTACGTGGTGGTCAAGGTAAGGGAAGAAAACTGCTAGAGGCTCATGAAGCTGGGATAAAGAAGAATTCACAGCTTGCTGTAAATCAAATTATAAATCAGACTGGGGGAATATCTAGTAGATCAGGTAGCGTTGACAATCATAGAAAGGGAAAGACAGTTGATGTAGGTTCCAGCAAAGATGTAACATCCATTTCAAATGCAGACTCTGGTCGTTCTCTGGGAAAACCATCGGAGGAGGTGGAGGTACTATCCAAGGATGGGTACCGAACTGCAAAGGGAAAAGCTAAGCCGCGGGAAACACCAGTTTTGAATGGAATGTCTGGAACAAGTGGATCGTCCTCAGAAGAGCCAGCTGATCACTGTCAGAGGCCCCTTCCTTTATCTGACAGTCTTAATGCATATCATGGTGAAAAGTGGACATGTAATGCATGCTCACTTTTGAACAAGCAAGACAGCTTACTTTGTCTTGTCTGTGGGACAGAAAGGCCCGATGGCAGATTTATGAAGGAAGCAAGCTATGGAAGGAAAGGAAAACAGAAAAAGAAAGCTTCTAAGGCTCAATGAGGTAATTTAGATGATAGTTTGGCAAGTACTGAAAGTAATCAAAGTTCATCTAGCGGTAGTGTTTGGGGAAATGGTGGTGGGCAGAGACTCGTATCTATTGCCCAAAGATAGCCTGTTGCAAACTCAGTCGACAATTCAAGATGGGGTTTTCATAAACACAAGATGTTTATTTTTGCTGTACTGCTGATTTATGGGTTGCAAAATAAATAGCGTCTCGATCAAGTTGCTTCTTTATAAAAAGATGGATAAGATAATTGACGGAAGCGAGAAGTTATCAGCAAAATGCAGAATTTTACTGGATTTTACTTTGTGGGTTTTTAGCAATCTTGTTGGATAACAATAATTGGTTTGGCTAGATTTGAGCAAGAAACATGTTTCGTGATGGCATGCTGCCTGGTCATTTTCTCTATGGGATCCGAGAGATGGCAATTCCGTGCTTTCTTCTTTGTTATTCTGGCAATATCGTGGTTGTTCATAATGCATTAAACTGTTGCTATATTTATTCCAAATACGTGCAAATTCTGCCTAAAGGAATTCAATATAGTTTGACTGATAGCAAAAGTATGCAAAAAGTGGACTATTTAGATGCAGACTGTATTATGGGAGAGTAAACATTTCCATTATTATCATATGCTAACAATATCTACAATATGTATGATAGATAGATAAAATTTGTAAATTTGTATGATAGATAAAATTTATAAATTTAAATGAGATTTATATTACCAAATTAATTAATTTGTATTAGAGCATAGGAAGTGGAATAGATTCATACTATCTTTTATTAGACTATAAATTTATGATACGTTATTTTAAATAATTACTTGTATCAAGTTAGAATTAAAAAAAAATATATTTAGAAAAGATTATAAAGTAATTCTTAGTTTAAGTAGATAATACATCACTCAAAAAAAAACATTTTGGATGTATTTTGCCTATTTCAAAATTTTTGATTTTTTTCATTAAAAAACACGAACACTGGATAAAAATTCTATAAAATTATACCCAAGATTTAAGAACCTTAATAAAAAAAACTATTAACATTGTGTAATATAATTTTATTGTTAAAATATAATATAATTCTCATTAACTTTAACATTGTGTAATATATTTTATTGTTAAAAATATAATATAATTATCATGTCTACACTATGGTAGATAGATTAAAATTATAAAATTATTATTAAAATTTAAATGATATTTATATTATCAAACTAATTAATTAATTTACACCATTATATTGTTAAATTCTAATATAATTATGGTAGACATTATCGTGTCTACAATATGGTAGATAGATTAAAATTATAAAATTATTATTAAAATTTAAATGATATTTATATTATCAAATTAGTTAATTATTAAAAAATTAATGAATATAGAAATTTTTATTTGGATAGTGATTATTCTTAAGTTCAGAACTATACTATAAATAAGGTAGTTATAAAAGTTTGCAATTACAAAATAGATTACAGACAACTAACATATGATTAATAGAAATATAGACTTTTTTTGGTAGAAGGGAAATTATTTTGGATTTCCCCCATTAAGAAAAAACATTAATATTTTTTGGTAGAAGGGAAATTATTTTGGATTTCCCCCATTAAGGAAAAACATTATTATTAATGAGATTTGGTAAATCAATATTAATATTTAAAGTTGATATTTATTTATTTTATAAAATATATAAATGACTTTTTAATATTTTACTATCTTTAAATTTATGTTTAGTTATATCAATAGTTTATTAATTTGAGTTAAAAAAATGAATAAGAAATATTATTTTCAACTTGATAACATATAAATTAGAAATATAATTTAATTTAGCCAAAATATACTAATATAATTTAATTTAGAATAAAAAACTCTAATCTGTGTTCAGAAAGAGAGTAGAATAATCTATCCACTCCTTGTAGCAAACAATAACTCCCTGATATAAATGCAAGACACCTAAAAATGTTATATAATAAAACTGGACACATTCAACAAGCATGAACAAGTAGATACATTAAGAGAAATGGATAGAAATAATCTATTCATTGACACTCTCATTACAAAATTAAATTGAAAAGGGGAATGCATTTCTAGGACCAAGAAATTAATTCCTAAAATCATCTACCTTTTCTTAAATAGTAAATATGGTGCTAAGCACAAAAACCAATGTTATAATGCCATAAAAATTTCAAAATGTAGACAAGGACAATGGTTACTACAACATGAGTTGGATGATGGATTTCAAGAGAAGAACAAGTCTTGCTATCAAGAGATAGATTATTGCTTTTACAATTTGATTGAATAGAGCTCTTATGTAGTGGAGAGTTGGTGAGACCGTGAATTTGTAAGCCACAATTAGCAATGGGTGGATGCAAGGAATCAGAGCCTCTTCTAAAACACAAAAAGACAATGGAAGCACTAAAATTGTAGATAGTTTTCACAAATGAATTTCAAGGTAGGAGGGGGTCACCCCTCCTTTCGAAATATTCTGGTGGGATGAAGTAACATGGCCAGTGGAAATTGAAATTCCCTAGGAACCTCGACAAACTTTGGAAGTTTGTTTGCATTGGGTGATATATGGTAGACAAGTCTGAGGGGAAATTGTATACCTAAAGTTGTGCAAAATCCTAGGTTTGTAATTCCTTCCAGATGCCTAGAGGACCATCGAAAGAGAATGAGGGATCACACTTTTATTTGTAAGTTCATTGGTTGTTGGCCTACCAAAAAAAGAGTTGGAGTGATGGATTCAACATTGGAAACCAAAAGGTGAAATAGACCACCATTTGGGTCCTAAAGGTTTCTTCACGATAATCTTTTCAAATCTAGAAGACAAAGACAGAATTTATGAAGGTGATTCTTATTTCTTCAACAATGTCGGACTTTACATAAGCCACTGGAAAGCATGCGTCAATCTAGACAAAGAGGAATTCAAAGCAAATCCGATTTGGGTAAGGTTATATTCTTTGCCTGTGGACTTTTGGATTCCAGAAATCCTTGAAGGAATAGGGGATGCTTTAGGTTGTTTCGTAAAAGTTTCTAAACTAACCAGAAGGGGTAAAAATATGTCATATCTCTGTTTATGCATTTATATTAATATATCTCAACCGTTGACGAAATCCATAGAATTAGATTATTAAGGAGAGATATGGTCTCAACCCGTTGATTATGACCATGCCCCATTTAGATGTAGATTATGCCATGAGGCTGGCCATTTGATAAGAGACTACCCTTCACAAAGAATACAATAAGAACCTAGGGAAAAAACAAGTAATAATGGCTTCACAAAGGTAACTCAAAGGAGAAGAAAACATAAAAACAAAAACTTGGACATCCCAAAAGAAATATAAGGAAATAATTCTTTTACGATACTAGACAATTCAAAACAAACAAATATCAATATGGAAGATAACAGGGCAGGGAACTTAGCGAGAACAATAACTTAAAGAGAAAACTAGAAGAAGAAGAAAACTCGAAAGAGGAGTTTGACCTTTACTCTCTCCCAGGATTTGCAGAAGTCACCCCATTGTTGTCACAAGATGAGAAAACTCTTTCAGAGGAAGAAAAAACATTGGCTTATGTGGTACATGACTGTGCTTAAAAGGCTCTGAATATCCTATCCCTTGAAGCTTATGAAGCTTATTCAAAAGCCTATCTAGCTTGGAAAACAAAAAAGCAGAATATGATTGAAGACCTAGTAGCACAATCTTTTCAAGGATTCAAAGATAAAGGAAAAGAGATCCTACTGAAGGATCTCACAAGAGAATGTAAGAAGAGGGTGAGTAAAACGAAGAAGGATGCGAGGCTAGTAATGAATCAGGCCTCTGCTTAGACATAAATTACTTCGACCACCCAAAATCCATTACAATGAGGATCTTATCCTGGAATGTTCGTGGTCTTAACAACAGAGGGAAACAATGATATCTTAGAGATAGAATACACAAAGAGAAACCAACAATTGTTAGCTTACAAGAAACGAAGATAGGATTAGACAAAATGTCGAAAATAACATGTATATGTTGGAAAGGGAGTATGCAAATGTCGGTGGATGCCATAGGTAACGCAGGAAGGCTAGCAGTGTGGTGGAATCCAAGTGAAGTGGTCTTCTTTGATTGGCTAGCCAGAGAAAGAATTCTAATGGGTATCTTTCGCTATATAGGCACAAAGAAGAAGTAGTTCTAGCGGTAGTATATGGTCCCTCCAAGGCGAAGGACAAATTGGAATTTTTGGAAACCCATAAGCATCTCAAACAGATGTTAGGAGACACTCTATGGATAGTGGGTGGCGATTTCAATCTTATTCGGTCCCTTCAGGAGAAGAAAGGTGGGATACATAAATTAGAAGATGCCTCCTCCTCTTTTGATGTGTGTATTGAGGAGCTCAATCTTGTATATATAAGAACAACAAATGGGATTTTAATGTGGAATAATAGAAGAGGAGGAGACAACCAAATAGCTTGTTGACTAGACTGTTTCTTGGTAGCTGAACAAATTTTGCAAAAATATATATACTTGGAAGCATCTATACTACCTAGTATGGGATCAAATCACTGGCCAACAAGGTTGGATTTAGATCTCAAGGAAGCTCCTTGAACAGGGTGTTCCGTTTTGAAAGTTTCTCGCTGAAAGATACAAATTTGGTGGAATTGATGAAACAATGGTGGTTGCAAATGGACATCAAAGGTTGGAATCACATGCACACTTTTTTCCCTAAAGTTAAAAGCCTTAAAACACAAAATACAGATTTGGAATAAGTAAAATTTTGGAGACATATTTAAGGAGAATTTAGATTTGGAAAACAAATTGCAGGATATACAACAACATATTATCAATGAAGGTCACTCTTCAGATTCAATGGTTGGAGAGGCAACCATCCACCAAAGTTTTGAGCAACGTAGAAAATGAGAGGAGTTGGCAACAAAATCTAGAGTTCAGTGATTGAAAGAAGGTGAAAGTAATTCTAAATTCTTCCACAATGCCATGGTGCAGTGACGTCAACGCAACCGATTTTTCTCACTTAAGGGTACAGATGGGGAGAGAAAAATCCAGCACGAAAAATCCAACACAAGGAGATCGAACATGAATTGGTAACATATTTTAAAGATCTATATTCAAAAAACAATCACAAAAGGAATCCATGCCTTAAAGCAATGATAGAACATATACCACATATTATTTTTTATTTTTCTAAGTATAACTATTCTATTAATATGAAACAAAATATAATTACATCAAGGCTCGGGCCTCAACAGTGCTGAACATCATTTATCAAAAAAAAATATGACTGTCTAACCTTGATCGCCCCAACAATGGAGAAACCAGTCCATGAAGGCAAAAATACCCACACAGGGGTTATTAGTTTGAACCAAAAATATATCAAACATTGCATAAAAATAACCATGAACATTGCATAAACATAAGCAGGACAATTTTGACAGAACAAAAACATAACCGAAATTGTCCAGTCAGCAGAAAAAACACCCAACTGGCAGAAGGAAGACACCTGGCAGCCAAGTGTTGATTCTAGAGATTGTCTGGGGTAGGCTCTTCCTGGGATCAGACACGCGTACTGGTACCATTCCTCCTCCTCTGCTGATGTGCCGCTTCCCCGAGCTGGATGAGTGCCAACGGAGCTGCCCGCAGCTGCATGCGGGCCGGACGTGTCTCCCTCTCTGCTTCCTGGTGCTTGCGTGCCGCCAATTTTGCCTTCAGCAGCCTACTGACTGCCAACCAACTCTTTGCCATGCGGGGTGGCAACATCCTCGTCTAACCGCTGCTTGCCTAGATTGCGATTGCTTTTGTTTCTTTGTGCGGCCCTTTGTTGCTCACCATTGTTCTCTGGCGGAGCTTCCTGTAGGTCGTTTTCGTCAGAGAAAGTGATGGTGACGGTGGCAGTGATAACAAGTCTATGCAGGGTGCTGTGGAATCGAAATTGTGTTGTGTTGGGAGCGGGGTGAGGGGGAAGGGGAAAATTGGTTGTATGGACAGCGACGTCCCTCCTTCTTGCACCTTGGAGCTAGGCTTGTCCTCTGCCGCTGTGGGTATCAGGATACCGGCCAGAGAAGGAGCCATAAGGATTTGGGATGTCAGGAGAAGAGGAGGGGGAGGCAGAAGCTGGGTTGGGCGTCGTAGGAGGACGGATGCCTCTGCCACGAGTGCCCCCTCTCTTGCTACGCATTCAGTGGCAGATGTGAGCCATGGCGGGATTCAAAGCAAAGCTATCAACAGGGAGAATGGCAGAATGAATGAGCAAAGAGTGAGCGAAGGAAGTCTGAGTGAGAGTTAGATTGCAAAGCCCGGTGTGGGAGAAGTGAACCCATTACCAAGGTCTATACAGTTAAGCAGCCAGCCGCAGCTTCTCGTGACTGTGCGTGAAAAAGGCTCCGCGGCCTGAGGAGGGAAAATGCAGTGGAGCAGGGGAGGAGGAACATCGTGATGGTCTGTGGAGGCCATTGCTATGAGCATGATGGTGAAGTCTCGACCAAAGCACCCCTTTAATGTCACCTGTAAGGCGCCATGAATGCCCTTCAGGTTGGCATGGGAGAAGACGCAATATACCACATATTATAAATAACACTCATGAGGAAAATTTCTTACTCGAAGTTGAGTTTGTGGTAATGAATATGCCAATGAATAAGGCTCCATATCCAGACAAGGTCACAATGGACTTTTATCAAGCTTTTTGGGACTTCTTAGGGGAATAAATTCACGAGCTAGTGGAGGAATAAAGAAAGAAAGGGATCATCCATATGCCGCTCAATGCTACATTTTTTCATTGGCTCCAAAAAATGGTTAGTCTGATACCCTCGAAGGATTTCGTTCTATTGCCTTATGCAATGTGCTATATAAAATTATCCCTTAGAGGAAATTTTAGCTTAAAAGTGCCCAAGAAATTTTCACGTACATAATATGTAAACCACTCAAAATCCTTTAAATTTAAAAAGAGGTACATGTAAATATTTTGGAGCGAAAATATAAAAGACTAATTTATTTATTTATTATTATTATTTTTAATTGTATTTTTTCTTTATCCCCTTATAGGTTTACTTAAAATGTCAAGTGTAGACACTCATTGGATGTGGAATTAAAGTCTGCGTCCAACGAGTACTCATTATGCATACTTTTGAGGATGCCTGCATTGATAAAAATTGAAGATACATCATAATGAGTACTCGTTGGATGCAAAATCTAATTCCACATCCAATGAGTGTCTACACTTGACATTTAAGTAAACCTATAAGGAGATAAGCAAAAAAGACAGTTAAAAAAATAGTTTTCTTATTTTCCCTCCGAAATTGATAATTTTATTATTATCATTTTCCAATTATTTTATTAATTTTCCTTAGGATGCCACTTTTAGGCTAAAATTTCTTTAATGTATTTAGTGATAGTAAATAGTCTCAAACCTATAATGCCTCATTTGATATCTCCAAATTAAATAAGTTTCGTGCAAGGGAGACAAATAGCGGATGGGATCATTGAAGCACAAGAAGTGATACACTCATTAAAACAAACAAAATGCCCAGGAATGATCATAAAATTAGATCTCTCGATTGCATATGACATGCTTAGCTGGACATATTTATAAAGACCCTGCAAGCTTTTGGTTTCTCAAAAAATTGGCTAGTATAGGTCAGGTCTTTGGTTTCATATGCTTTTATTTCTATTTTAATCAATGGGCGCTGTAGTTCACTTTCCGACTTTCGAGAGGTCTCAGGGAAGGGGACCCTTTTTCGCCCTTTCTATTTATCCTTGCAATGGAAGGTTTGGGAAGATTCTTCTCAAGGTGACAAAAACAAGTCTTCTCCATGGACTCCGTTTATACGGTAAAAAATTGCCCATCTTGCACCAACAATTTATAGATGATGTACTCTTATTTTCTCTTACTACAAGGCAGGAGGCAAAAAGAGTGGATACTTTATTACATTTATTCATGGAAGCTTCGAGGATGATGATAAACAACAATAAGTCAAACATATTCTTCTTTAACTGTATAGAGTTTGTTTAAAATTGAATATTAGGAACACTTGGTTTCAGAAAAGCGCATCTACTGTCTAAATGTCTAGGAGTCCCCTTGGTTTTGTATCATAAAAGAGCTACATCATGGGAAAGTCTCCTTGAGAAGACTTGAAGTAAACTAAGAAATTGGGCTTTTAGAACTCTAAACTTCCCCAATAGAGTAGTTCTAATCAAAGTGATCCTACAAGCGCTACCGAATTATCAGCTTTCAGTTATGCCCATCACTCAGATAATATCCCAAAAATTATGTTCCATATGGAAAAAATTTCTTTAATGCGACCATTCTAAATCCAGGAAAAGGGATTTATTAGGTTGGAATATATTAATCACACCTAAACATGCAGGTGGGTTGGGCTTCCGTGACCCTCAGCTGGTAAGTCAAGCCTATGCCATGAAGCTTTAGTGGCTTTGGATTAAGGGAGGTTCACAATTGTGAAAAAAAATATGGGACAAAAAATGCATGCCTAACTTGACACAACAAGATAGATTAAGGTTTGAAGGTTCCATTAAGGGTTTCACTATTTGGAATTGGGCTCAAGAATACAAAAATTGTGTTCGCAAACATATTGTCTGGCAGGTTTGAGGAGGAAAACATGCACATTTGTGGGAGGAATCATGGCAACAAATTTCAGCATTGAAAGATATTGATCAATTTTACCCAATTAAACAATTTACCAAATCACTAGGAGCACTACAGGTTGCTGACATTTGGAAGCCCTCTCAGCCAGAGTCAAAATGGAGACAATGGAAGGATAAGGACGATTGGTCCAAACACGATATGCTCTCCAACTTGGTATCATTTAAATGCTTACTGTTAAAAATAAGGATACGTACATCCATCCAAGGGTATTTTTTACGTTGGGGTCACAAAAAATTGGTTCATTCACATTAAAAGAAGCCTACTCACTTTTTTTTGGTAGGGAACTGTTGTTGCTGTGACAAACACCCTCCAAAATTTTTCCTACACTTGAATTTTGGAGCCTACCATGGATCTTGCGATCGACTTTCCTGTAGTCACTTCTAGCTCTGATTATTCTTTGAGCTCCCTTTTGGACTATAATTGTCGAAGTCCCCTGCTCACACATGCTCAACATGTATTGAATTCATGAGTGCACTTCTTCACACAAGCTCGAATAAGCCTAGAATAGTCTATCAAGACAATGCTTTCTCTATGTTCAATCCATGTCAACAGTTAGTGTGCATTAACGTTGATAGTTTCTCACTTCCAACTGCATTTGTACTTCTATTTCGGTGAGTATTGCAAACTATTGCTTTTGCACACTCTTGCTTTCACGAGTGTCATTTTCATCCTTTTGACTATCACTTTTGCTTTCTCTCACTTTAATTACTATCATTTTAATGTTATCATGGCTCAGGCATGTGTTTCTTTCACTGTCTTTCGCATATCACAAGTGTTGTTTGCATTTTTCTTGTCATGTTGTAAGTGTCGTCTTTTGGTGTGGGAACTGACTCTTATCACATAAAATGAAGTTCTGGCTTGTTTCAAGGGGAAATATTTTTGATAATGGGTTGTTCTTATCATGTAGACATGTTTCTCACTCATTTCCAAAGTTTCAAGCATTGTCACACAAGTGTCATCGCAAAGTGTATCTTTTGTGTCGCACTTGGTAGGAGCTGTCACAAAGTTGTTGCATTGAGGAAAGTATGTTGTTCACGTTTTTTGGGTGTTCCATTTTGTTTCGTCAAGTGAAATAAGTGTGTGAACATGTTCAAGTCTTGTTAAATTTATTCAACTTCTTTTCACTGATCCAACACTCAGTCAAAATTGGAAAAACTCCCAACCAAGCCGCTCAGCCTCATCCAATCCCCCTGAACTGCGCACTGCGCAGTCTTACTCCTCAAGCAATAACCTTGTCTCTTGGCACTGCGCAATGCATAGTCTTTTCCTCCCAAAATTGCACATTTCACAACCTCAGTGCTCAAGCCCAGCCCCTGAGTCCCAGAACTACGAAATCTTTCCCTCCAGCCAAGCCAACACTGCGCATTTCACAGTCTCAGTTCTTAAACCTTAGTCTTGAGCTCTTGAATTGCTCAACTACACGATCACTTGGCTTCTTGTCCTTCCAGTACTGCGCATTTCGTAATTTCAGTGCTCAAGCCTGGGGCTTGGCCTCTAAAACTGTGCAATCATGCGCTCCATCCAGGCCTGAATTGCGCATTGCATAGTCTCAAACCTCAAACCCAGCCCTTGAGCTCTTGAGTTGTGCAACTTTGTAGTCAAATGACCTCCTTTTCCTTCCAGAACTATGCAGTTGGGTAAAACAATGCAAAACCCCTCATCTTGACTCATTGACTCCCAAAACTATGCAATTTTCTTGCCCAGGACTCACTGACTCCCAAAACTATGCAATTTGCTTGCCCAGTGCAGCCTCAACTGTGCATTGCGCAGTCTCAAGGATCAAGCTTCACCCCTGACGACATGAGCTGCGGAAATGTACAGTCACCAAGCCTCTCCCTCAACCTATCACCCTGTTTCGACTCAGTTAGTGGATCATCATGCAACTCCTTAGACTAGGCATTTATCAGACTAATGTCCTCTTGTCATGAGTGAATTGTAGATTCAAGTTCTCTATCATACCATGACAAGATGGAGAAGGAGACCATGCAAGAAGACACTTCATTGGCTGATCGGTCAAGAGAAAGAAAAGGGACATCAAATTGAGACAACAATTGGAGATCAAGTTCCACTGAAGACTCCTCATCTCTAATCCATTTGGAGGACAAAGAAGACGATCATGATCCATCTATTTGAAGACACAAAGCAAGCAATAAAAAAAAATGGCTTGGCATTTCCATGTCATCAGTGTCATATCATGTCATGTCATGAGTCATCATGTGCCACATCATTTTGTAATTCAATATTGGAGAAATATAATGTAAAGTGGAAGTCCAAGAGTCATTCATGTAATGTGAAAAGTCACGTAGGAAGTCAAAAGGTCACAGAGAAGTCGAATAGTCATGAGGGTAGCCCAAGAGTCACAAGGGAGGTCAAGGATTGCCCCATTTGTTATATTTACACCCTCATGTTACAAGAGAATAACTTTTCACCTTGGCTTCTCCCATAAGGCATCAAAGAGACAAATTTAGTAGTTTTGGGGAGCAAGTCATGACTCCAATGCTCCACTATTGGAGCTAGTGACGCTCGTTGTATTCATGTATCTTGGGACTTTTACTTAATACTCAAAGCTTGATGGAAGACACATTTTCATGCATGGATTGTGAATATTTGTAATAATGTTTTGTGAATATTTATGATTCATATTTTCTTTCACTTCTACTAAAGTAGCTGAACTATTTCGATTATTTTAGTGCTTATCTAATTGAAGATGTGTTGTAATGGTTGTAACAATCGTCACATCTATGTGGACTATTCTGCGTGATGTTAGGTGATTATCTTTTTGCTTGTGTGCACCTCTACTAGGGTGGTACTATTACCTCTCTCTTAGAGGCTCACCTTTCCTCCCTCCACAGTAGAAGAACCTGGATACACTTGCAACCAAACATTCACCATGAACACTTGCTTTTCGCAAAGGCACATATACGCTTCATTAGGGGAATTTTGAGGTCTAAAATGGGCCTCCTAATAAAAATGTACAACCAAAACAAACTTTATAAGGACCAATAAGATTCAAGATGATGATGTCAACCACGGGGGATGATTCACCATTATTGGAGTAAAAAAGTAGAAGTATTAAAAAATAATAAAATAATAAAACTACTTTTTCAACTCGTATTTTCAACTTATCTCCCTAAGGTTTTACTCAAATTTCGAGCAGGAATACTCGTTGGATGAAAAATTTAATTCCTCATTCAAGGAGCACCCATGTTGCATACTTTCAAAGGACCTTGCTACACGAAAAATGAGAAATACATGAAACATGATTGTAATCACATTTTTCTTGTATTTCTCATTTTCCGTGTAGCAAGGTCCATCAAAAGTATGCAACATGGGTACTCATCGGATGATGAATCAAATTCTGCATCCAACCACTGTTTCTGCTCAAAATTTGAATAAACCCATAGGGAGATATTTTGAAAATACAAGTTGAAAATATAGTTTTTTCTTTTTTTCCCTCTAAAATTTGATGATGTAATCTAATAGTATTTCAGTATTTCTGCTCTTATTTTATAATTTCCTTAGGAGGCCCATTTTAGACCTCAAAATTCCCCTAATGTCTCTCTTTCCGAAAGGTAAATCCAAGGCAAATAGATAAGAAAATATGGCAACCAGACCGATACTGCAGATGGGAATTCTATTCCCACGATGTGAGGTCTAAGTGGGATTTGACATCAGGGAGACCCCCTTGGTTGACGTATTTCCAACACTGTCAACAAATTGCGCTAGAAAAAGGGCCAGATGACAAGCTATGTTTGTTGAGTCTATTTTGAACCTTTTATCTAAAATGGCTCATCCTAATTTTTTTTTTTTTTTTTTTTTGTTAAGCTTGGTAGGACTTTCTCATTTTTGATTTTACATGTCCATTATTCACCCCGCAACGGGGGATGGTAGTCCAAGATTCGAACCCAAGATCTCTAGTTCAGTGAGATTTCATTCCACGACCATCGCCCCTTGAGCCACTCGAGGTGGACGACTCATCCTCAAATATTACTCCCGAGGTGTTTCTCTAATTTATCCATTTTTCAATTTTCAATCCTTGATGAGACTCTTTATCACTTCTCTCAGTTAAAGTTTGATGGTGAGGAAGGAACATCCATATCTGAGCACATTTATGATTTTCTTAAATTTTGTGAATCTTACAAAATCGATGATGAATATTTTGCTTTTTTGTTTTTCTTCCTCACCCTTAAAGGTCTTGTTAATCAATGGTGCCATACCTTACCACCTGATCCCATCCATTGTTTTCATCACTTCATCCAGGATCTTTATTAAGCCTTTGATATGTATGAATACCGAGATGTTCTTAAAATAATTAACCAGTTAAGAATGAAGAAAAATGAATCAATTGAGGATTTCTCTAATCGATTCCTTCACCTTTATTGTGAATTTTATGAAGAAGATACATATTGGCATTTCTTGAAACAAACATTTCAGCGTTTGGTTCATATCTCCTTGCATGGTGAATATGAACCCCCTGATGTTTTCACTTCCCCAAATCTTGTAAATCATGAGACACCTCGAATTTTAGAGGAGGAACCTACTAATTCTTTTGTTCTTTTTCCTCCTCCTTTCCCAGCTCCGATGAGGGTGCCTCCTCGTGATGATAATAAAGTTGGGAAATCTGCACATCAAATTCCTAATCCATCTTCTCATCTTCCTTCCGCTTTTCATGATTCAAATTCAATGGAGGAATTCCTAGAATGGTTCATGAAGCCTATGGTGAAGACTAACCCCTCCATTTCGCAAGATGATGTCACTGTTCATAACTCAATTCTCGAATTTGATCTAGATTTCTGTTATCCTCTATCATTTACATGCCATGAATCTTTGTACCATTATTCGCTCGATCAATCTTCTCCACCAGCTAGTTTTTCACACTCTCTTGATTTTCAAGATGCTAGTACAAATTACAATCCTATTTAAAGTAGTCACATTACACGAGTATAGGAGAAATAAGGTGAGGATTCTTTCAATCTTTCTTTTCTTTTTCAAAATCCTCCATGTGAAGATGGTGTTTCCTCATTCCTGGTTAATATCGAATTTGTTAATCTCGGTAGTGAATTTAATGAAATCAATTTGTTTAGATGCGCAGTCTTGGGCAACAATCATTCTGATGATGATGATTTTTTTGATGTATGCGATGACGAATGCCCAAGTGCACCAACTGATCTTTCAATTTCTCATGAAGATTTTAATTTAGATCTAAAATATGATTTGGTCAAATAAGATGCTCATATGGAAACTTCCTCTTCATCTCATTTTCCCTTGTTCTCTACCATTTGCAATGCATCTACTTGCGACAGAGATACTCCATGCTATTCAAGTTCTTCATCAGATTAGTTATCTTCTCAATTGACACAAGGTGGTGAGATTATCCATGATGAAAATGAAATCAATCAAATCATTTAGTACACTTTCCATCCCTCATCATCTCTTCTGTTGCATGAAGACAACTCTTCAAATCAACGCGCTCATGAAATTTCTCCGATTCACACATCTCCAGATTTGCGACTAGAAGAATCTTTCAATTTGAGTAATCTAGTTGTTGGAGTTGTAGAATCCGGTCAAATCAGTAATAGAGATGGCTTCCATCCGGTTAGTAGTGGTCCCATTGAGATTAGAGGAAGCAACTATCCTGACACCATGCATGATCTGATTCAATCTTTAATATGCGATTTTACAATCCTTGAAACTTTCGAGACTTGTGTTATGAAACTAGCTCAAGGAAAGATAGAAAAGATAGATCAACGCCTTAGAATTCAGCCTCTTCGAGGGGGCAACCTCCTTTACATTATATAAATGAACAATTCTTTGATGATTCAAATGACAAAACCTCCTTTCTATATATA
>APFE030268594.1:0-18111 GCA_000404065.3 Pinus taeda | reverse complement strand
CTCTATATGCCAAGTCTCTTTTTGCACTAACAATTCGTTTGCAAGTGTTTTCTGTGTTTTCGAGGGATAGGTTGCCAGCTCTATTGGAGTGTGAGGACTTCTTCGGCGGGAATAGTCACCTCCAAGGATATCAAGGGTCCCACAAGTTGTTCAAGCCAGCAATCTCATAAGACGTCAAAAAGATTTATTTAAGAGGGGGTTTCCTAAGCCCTTTGCTTGTTTTCTATCTTAAAAAAAAAATCATCGCATATTTTATTCTTTCATTTGAAAGCATTTGTCTTCATCATGAAAAATATAAAATAAAAAAATTTATTTTTGTTGCCAGATTCAGTGGTTTTTCATGTTATAGCTTTTACGCTGAGATCTGAAGTTTCAAGTCAAGATACGAATATGATATCTAGTTAATGGTTTATAACTCATGGTGGTTTGATGCATTCATCTTTTTTTTTTAAATCTTCAGTTGCTGGATATCATTTGGGTCATTCTAAGAGCACTGTGATCTAGTTGATGACAAATGATTGCTGTTCACGTTTCACGTTTCTATATCATTTAACAGGTAATCATCTTAATAATGATCTCTCAAGGCACTGGTCTGCTAACTAATCAAATCATTTTAGTGCTTATCTTAATCGTGTCTCGTGTCTCCCAACCAACTGGTTGACAGTTGGTCTTCATCATCTCTTAGGGTCTACCCCCCTTAGCCGCGGGAGACAGGCTTAAACGGAGGGATCAGGGATCAGAGTGACAGCCCCCGGTCTGAGCGTTGTCGTGCCAATCTGCGCGACAACATTTTTTGGCGCTGGTGCCGGGGATAGAGTTTTTCTGTCCTTGGCGTTTCAACGACATTCATCTCCTCATCTCTCGTTATTCTTTCATCTTTCTCATCCCTCATTTGAGCTGACAGATTCAATATTTGGCACCTTTTCATCACATATCAGCAGCATCTCTTCGGTTTTGTTTCTTGTTTGGGTGGCGACTCCATTTTCTCATTTTTTTTTTCCCAGACAAAAAGCCTTCCTCATATCTGCTTGCTGGTACCCTTTTAGATCTTAGAATCAGATTTGTTGTTCAAGTGGCGACTCCACTTCTTTCATTTGTTAATTTTCTTGAGTAGAAATCTCGTTCTATCATCCATTTGGTCCCTTGTTATTCATCATGGATTATTCGTTTAGACCATGTCATTTTGATGACCTCCATGACATTCCGGAAGTGGCCATCTCTAAATTACCTAAGTTCTCGGGTGGTGATTTGGTCACTGTTAGAAAACATTTAAACAGGTTCACTCGTATAATGATGATGTATTGTAGACCCCCTCGGTACGATCTCGAAGATGTCAAAATGCGTCTTTTTGTCTTTTCTTTAGAGGGTGATGCTTTGAATTGGTTTAATAATTGTCCTGAAAATTCTTTCACTTCGTTACAAGACATTGTCAATGCTTTTAAAGATAGATATGGTTATTCGGATAGTCCGCCTTGTGCCCCTAAAACTGTGCAGCAAAATGAAAAAGATCCAACTGTCGGTAAACGATTCCAGGACAATGCTTCATATTGGAGTGTGTCATCCACTTGTGCCATTACAGATCAGATTCATGATAATGGAAAAGCAGGGACAAATGACAATGAAAAAGAAGAGCAAAAGCAAATTATACAAGAACTAATGTTGCTGGTGAAAAATATGGAGATCAATCAAACTAATTACGCCAATGATGTGAGAACTTTATGCACCCACTTGGAAAAACGTAATAGAGAGATGGAGATCATGCAAAATCAACATGCTAAGGAAATTGAGGCCATGAGAAGCAAGGTGTCAGGCTTAGAGGAAAATATGATGACCATGCAAGCAAATCATGAGGAAGAGATAAATTCTATGCAGCATTGCTTGATGACCATAAAGGAAAAGGACGATAAAGTAATAAAAGATATGAAAGCTAATCAGATATGTCTTCAGAAAATGTTATTGACCATGGAAGAAGATCATACCAGGGAAATCAGTGCTATAAAAGTTGAACACTCTAGCCAGATAAATCAGGAGCCTTCTCATTTGTTGCAACAAGCTCCATCTTATTATGAAGAGGTCATTGGTTCGATTGAAAGGTGGTTAATTGAAGGTGATCCAGATAAAATAAAAAATGATAAAGATCAGATGCAAGATGAAGAAAAATATGTCACGCATCTCTTACATACTTCATCTAAAAGCTTTGAAACAGAAAGTTCCATATCATCAGTAATCCAGCCTGCCTCAAAGAAAAAGCACAAGAAAAAGAAAATGAGAAGAAGATTTGATGCATCAGACGGCCGCGAGCAGCTTGATTTTCGGATAGGAAAAAGTCCTACCATATGCAGAATTGGACATGGTACATCCGACAAGCAGCCGACAGATTTGCCTGAAAGCAGGAAAATGCTCAGTATGCACTATATTGAACACATCTGATGCCATAGAGCATCCTTTGTATCGTATTTCTAACCCTATCTCATGTCATTTTTGTTTAATTAGTTTTATTTCATGAATAAATTGTCATTTATGCTCTTAGAATAAATTTCCATTTCTTCGTTTCTGTACTTTATTTCATTTGATGATATTTTGAATGGATACTGCTGATATATGTCTTTTGTCGGTGGATGCAGATTCCAGGTTCTTGCACACTATCACTGCATATCTAGCATGCATCCCCATATGGAGCCAAATGTTGACTGTTGGAGTAGCACCTGACGATTATTTGACGACTCCATGCCCAAGGATGATCCAGAGGACACTTGTACCATCAGATGTCATCAGTCAACAGAGTTTTTTAACTCTCCTTCTATCTTCTCATCATCTTTCTTCTTTGTCCCCAGATTCCACACCCTACGGGGAATTGTAATAAGTGATGCTAGTATGATGTTTCTTGAATTTGTAACAGGCCTAGGATGTGGGACTCGATCAGCAAACGAGTACAACTTGGAGTGTTTTTTTTTATCCGGTTAATTATCCCTTCTTTTCCCTTCTTTCTCAGAGGCGGATAATTCTCTGGATTTTTTCACTCATTTTTACCCCAAAGCCGAGGTGACGGTTTGAAGATTGAGCCCCTGACACATCTTAGTGTCTAGGGTTGATGTATATTACCATACTAGATCACACGAAAAGTTTCGTGGAATTTGGCTAGGTCTAAGTAGGATTTTTTAATAGTTAAAAATTTCCCGCAAAACGGGATTTTTTAATTTTTTTTATGTAAAGGCATAAATAAGTGGTCTTAGGAGATGTCTGGGGCGTATGACCAGTCGAAATTCATCCTCAGAGGCCCAGCATTCTCTTAGAGCCTACTTTGGGGGTCAAAAAATGACTCAGAGTCCCTCAAAAGGCGATTTTTCCAGTGACAGTGGCAAAAATGAAGAAAAAATTCAAAGAAAATGAATAATTGGAAAAATTTTAAAAATTTTCCAAAGTCAAAATAAGTCAAATTTTGACATGGAAGTCAAGCAGAGGATCAAGGGTGATGTGGCAAGCAATGTGGGGCCCACCACATAAAGTTTCAACTAAAGTCAAAGAAAGTCAACAAAAAGTCAAAGTCAAAGGCACCACGTTAAGGCAATGGAATTTTTTATAACTTTGATTTATTTTCGAAGGCTGAGAAATCATAAGGTTGAATGTGTAAAGTTAAATGAATATGTGAGGGGACCCATTTTTGAGTACGTATAACTCAATAAAGAAAAAGCACATGCCAAAAAAAGGTTAACGCTGGCCCACTCAAAGTCCGTATCACTCAGCCATCCATGAAATACGTGGGCCCAGTCAACAGCAAAGCAGTTTAACGTTGGCAATATATCTACGTAGGCAGCAGTTTAACACAATGAAGCCAGCCCACTCAGCAAGTTAACATGGGAGTCAACACAGATTTGAACATGGTCAAACAGCCACACATGGGCAGTCCATACGCTGGCCAGTTCAAAGGTATTAACAGCGTGTTTATCAGCAACGTTAGCTGGCAGCAATCCACGCCATTTCACTAACAACTAGCAAACAACAGGTATAACAAAGGCAGCTATAGCAAGTACGTGGATACCTCAGCGTATTACATAGCCAGTTAACTCAGCAAAAATAGTAGTCACGTGGGCAGCAAGTTTGCATTGGCAGCACAGCTAGTTAAGTTGAAATAAACAACAGTTATCTTTAGCAATTAAAATCCTACAGCAACCACTTGGAAATTCGATGAATCATTGGGATTGACAATGGCTACATGTGTCATTTCATTTTTTCATTGGGATCTTCACCATTGTGCCACTTGTCATTGGATTTCTCCTTGGGATCATCTCCCATTTTCCTATTTATATGAGCCTTGGGCTCTTATTGTAGGATAGAACGAGCTATTGGGCTGGCAGAGACTCTGCCGGATTTTGTACTCAGCTTTCACATAAATAAATAAAAGTCTTTGGGGTTACTAGCTTCTCTTGTGGTGCATGCTTTGGTACATGAGGTATACCTGTGTCGTTGAATTCATTGATTTTCATTTGCTATCTAGTTGTTTTCATTTTGCCTGAAGGGACTATTGTTTAGGGAGGAGAGATTTGCAGCTATCTCAAATCTCCTCTGGGCTTGGTATATTTTGTACACTTGTTGTAGCTTGTTCCATTCTCGGTTGAATGACAAGCTCAACTTGGTCTCTATATGCCAAGTCTCTTTTGCACTAACAATTCGTTTGCAAGTGTTTTCTGTGTTTTCAAGGGATAGGTTGCCAGCTCTATTGGAGGGCGAGGACTTCTTCGGCGGGAATAGTCACCTCCAAGGATATCAAGGGTCCCACAAGTTGTTCAAGCCAGCAATCTCATAAGACGTCAAAAAGATTTATTTAAGAGGGGGTTTCCTAAGCCCTTTGCTTGTTTTCTATCTTAAAAAAAAAATCATCGCATATTTTATTCTTTCATTTGAAAGCATTTGTCTTCATCATGAAAAATATAAAATAAAAAAATTTATTTTTGTTGCCAGATTCAGTGGTTTTTCATGTTATAGCTTTTACGCTGAGATCTGAAGTTTCAAGTCAAGATACGAATATGATATCTAGTTAATGGTTTATAACTCATGGTGGTTTGATGCATTCATCTTTTTTTTTTAAATCTTCAGTTGCTGGATATCATTTGGGTCATTCTAAGAGCACTGTGATCTAGTTGATGACAAATGATTGCTGTTCACGTTTCACGTTTCTATATCATTTAACAGGTAATCATCTTAATAATGATCTCTCAAGGCACTGGTCTGCTAACTAATCAAATCATTTTAGTGCTTATCTTAATCGTGTCTCGTGTCTCCCAACCAACTGGTCGATAGTTGGTCTTCATCATCTCTCAGGGTCTACCCCCCTTAGCCGCGGGAGACAGGCTTAAACGGAGGGATCGGGGATCAGAGTGACAGCCCCCGGTCTGAGCGTTGTCGTGCCAATCTGCGCGACAACAGGCTTCTTTGTCTTTCCGCTCAATGGTAGGTACAGATCTCTCTGATATGGATAATCTTCCATCTGCATCTTCCACAGCTGGTAGTTTTGGCCGTTGAATTTTTCAACCCTAAACCTACCATCTTCCACCATTGCTCCCACTCGAACCAGGAACCCTTCTCTCCTGCGAGTTTATCAGCCAAATAGACCTTTGGCTCTGATACCAATTGTTAGAAAATTATATATTACAAAACAATGGAACACATAAAATATTGCAGAAATATAAACACAGAAAACACATAAAACAAGAGACACACAAATAGACGTGGTTCACCCAGTTTTGGCTACATCCACGGAGAAACAACCAATCATTATTTTATTATATTATCCATCAAATTGAAGAGATACAACGTACAACAGATTCACTATAACACCCTCTTTGCTCTCAATCTCCTCTCTCTTCCTCACTCAGAATATAGATATAATATAGATGCAATAGAATTCCCTCATATATAGTGAGGGGTTGCCTTCTAGGCAAAAAACCCTAAATTAAACATAACTTCTACTATCAGATCATCTGCCTAATGAACGACCCAGATTGACTAGAAATTATTAGACTTTTACAAGGCAATTTTACATCTATTTTTAGCTTCGGAGGCGTTGCCCCCGAACCCCCATCGGGGGACCGTTGGCCCCCGGACCCCCGCGAGAGGGACAAGTTGCCCCCGCGTGGAGGGGTGTACAGTCTTCCTGGGGTATACATTCGACTGAAACCTTTGAATACAGAAGATAATCAAGCTCCACACCCAACACATGGAGTACTCTACCAGTAATTGTGCCCTCCAACCCGGGGCAATCGTCATCAGTGAAAGGGTAGCTAGTCTCCTGGACAATGCATTTGCCACCACGTTGTGATTCCCTTTGACATACTCAATGTCATAGTCGTACGGTTGGAGATTGCTCACCCACTTCAACTGCCTCTCCTGCAACTGCGTTTGCTCCAAGAGAAATTTGAGATTGTTGTGGTCTATCTTGACCTTGAACCTGTTCTGCACCAAGTACTGTTTGAACTTGGCTAGCGCATGCATGATGGCTAGCATCTCATTGTCATAGTTGGAGTACAACCTCTCGTGGGGCAGTGGTTTCCAACTATCGAAGGCTATGGGGTGCCCTCTGTTAATTTTAGATAACAATAGCATGTTCTATGCTTTAACACAATTTACTTCAATGTTCTTTTAAAAGCGCAATGACAATTTCCAATTACATCTAGTAGCAATCACATTAACTTAAACACATTGACAGTAAATGTAGATAGAACATAAAAACATGTGCAAAAGACAAGCCAAGACAAGAGGACACAAGATGTGGCGGATGCCAGGGACAAACCCTAATGTTGGGAAACCCTTTGATCAAATCTTCTTATTATTCTTCAATAGTTTAGTAGAGAGAGAGAGAGTACAAATATCAAATTAACTTGCCCAAAATAGTCCTGTCAAATCAATAGTCAACAGTCCACAGCAGTGAACTACATCCCTATCCAGAAAGTCAACATTGGTCAAAGCAACTCCAAAATGTCCTCCAAGCAGCTCAGTTAACAACAGTCCAATTCGACCTTCGAAGAGGGTCAAAGTCAACCCAAAAACAGTGTGGTCAACCTAGACAAACATTGCTATAATTTCTGTAGTGAAAGGCTGAAGTCAAACTGTCCCAATCACCTCGAAAACTGTGCCAATCAATGAGGCCTTCAAAAAATCGAAATTCTAACCACTAGAACAAAGTCAATGCTGGCCAAAATCACCCAATTCAACGCTGGTCAACACTGTCCTGTTTTCTAAAATTTTCAACATCCAAAACAATCCTGAAATTCATCCTCCTTTCACACGTGCGAAGTAGGGAACGCTGCTTCCAAGCTGTACGAACCAATCAAGAGAGGGGAGAGAGAGATATGTGATGAGATGAGTGATGTCCGAATGAGAGAGAGGTCACTCCTATTTATACACTTTGTTGAGGGTGAGGAGAGACATCCATTGGGCTTCATGAACCTACATTTCACTGAGGCCGACCTTGACAATTTGTGCATGAGAGAGAATAAATTCAAACTTCCATTTCTGCTTGTCAGAATGAGATGATCTTTATATCAAAATTGGACCTCTCGAAAAGAGGAATTCAATGCAATAATAATTTGCATCATATGAGTTGTCCTAAAGTGGAATTTGGCCCTAGTTTCCAATTTTAACACTCCCTCTCAACTAGGGAGAATTCCACCTACCAATCCATATGTCATCATGCCATCCTGTCACCTTTTATCATCCATGTCATCACTTCCTTGCTCTGTTGTTAAATTTGACAACTAGGGCCAAACTCCACTTTGGACAACTCATATGATGGAGATGATATTTTTTTTTGGATTCCTCTTTTTGAGAGGTGTAGGATTGATCTAAAGATCATCTCATTCTGACATGTATAAATGGAATTATGAATTTATTTCTTCTATGGACAAATTGTCAAGGTCGGCCAACAATCTAATGTAGGCTCAAAAGTCCAAAAGACATGTCTCTTCACCCTCAACGTTGTAGATAAATAGGAGCATATACCTCATTTGATCATCATTCATCTCACACCTATCTCTCTCTCTTGATGTGATTGGGTGTATGGATTTCTGCGCAGCCTCTCTCCTCCACACTTGCAAAGGATAGTTTGTGATTTTTTGTTTTATGTGTTGACCAAATTGCAGAGTTTTGACTAGCGTTGACTGAGAAATAGTTGACCTTGTTTGACTGTGATTTTCTTGGAGAAAATTCTTTTTAGGCAGGCCACATTTTTGGGCATAGATTTTGAGTCATTATGTAATGTTTGACCAATGTTGGCAGTAGGTTTGACTTTGCGTTGACCAAGTTTGATTGATATTTTCGAGACTATTTTGGGCTGATTCAGACTGTCCTTGGAGGCTGAATTCACTGGATTTGACTGAGTTGATTTAAAGGTGTAATTCTGCTTAGTTGACTAGTGTTGACTTTTTGGATAGGGCATCCTCTTCACTGCAGTTTGACTGGATAGATTTGACTGTCATTGGGCAAGTGAATTTTGTATATTGTATTCTCTCTCTCTGCTAAATTTTTGAAGAATAATAAGAATAATTCATCAAAGGGTTTTCCCACATTGGGGTTTGTCTCTGGCATGCACCACATCTTGTGTCCTCTTGTCTTGGGTTGTCTTCTGCTTTTTATTTATGTTCTATCTGCATTTACTATCATGTTAATGTGATTGCTAATTTGAAAACTGATATTGGGCTAATAAGAAAAAATGAAGTAAATTGCTCTTAAGCATAGAACATATCATTGTTATCTAAAACTAACATGGTATCAGAGCTGAGGTGAAGACAAAGCCTAAGCAAAGGTGAAAAGAGCAATCAATGAGAAGAGCAATCACTGAGATTTGTTGGACAAGGACAAGATTCAATGGCCTTTGCATCTTACTTCAAACTTGATGACAAGCTCAATGATAAGTCTGATTATCATGCATGGAAGATGTCTCTTGATTTGTCTTTGGAAGACCAGGATGTTATGGACTATGCGCAAGGAAAGATAACTGAACCTCCTTCAAATGCACCAATTGCCACTAATAAGATCATCAGAGATTTTATTAACCAACGTTTGGTTGCATACATCTCCGATTTGAACACATTTAAGAAGATGTATGACAAGTTGGTTGGCATGTTCAAAGTCAGCAATGCAAACCAAGTACAAGAAATGTGAAGCCAAAGCTAAGAAGATCATCAAAGATTCTATTAACAAGCATTTGGTTGCATACATCTCCGATTTGAATACATCTAAGGAGATGTATGACAGGGTGGTTGGCATGTTCAAAGTTAGCAATTCAAACCAAGTCCTCTTTCTCAAAAACAAGTTGAAGGACATAAAGAAGGGAATAAGTGAAGATATCCAATCCTACTTCATGAGGATTACCGAGATAAAAAATGATCTTCTTTCAATTGGAGAAGTTATTGCTGATAGGGAGCTCACTCTCATTGCCCTTGGAGGTCTCCCTTATGAATGGCATGTGTTCAACATTACTAACCTCAACAATGACAGGATTCCAGGTTTTGATGAATTGTTGACTAGATGTACTCAATAAGAAACAAAATGATGGAGAGAGACATGTCTTCAAATAGGAATGAACCTCCTGCATTCTCCGCTCATGCTAAAAAGAAGAACAATGCAAGTTCAAAGAAGCAATGTCAGGGACCGTGATTCAAAGATGGAAGGATGGGAAGATGCTTCATTTGTAACAGTTTGGCCACTATGCTAGGGAGTGTCCTAAGAAAAGGGATATACCTCGAGATGATGACAACAACAACTACAACAATTTCAGGGGCAACAACCATCAAAGGAATGGAAAATTCAACAACAAAGGAAAAAGGAATGCTCCCGCTACTCAACATGGAAATGGTTGACCTCCCAAAAGATCAAGAAACTCTAGGTATGATGAATCTAATGTTGTATATAACAAGCAAAAAGAATTTTATCTTATATCTGCCCTCTCTACTGCCTCTCCTTCAGATACCTTGGGAAATTGGTTGATTGATAGTGGTGCTTCAAGACACTCACTGGGTATAAGGAAGCCCTTTGGAAATCATTCTTGGGGACAATGCCACTTATCCCGTGAAGGGAGTTGGGAATGCTACTCATCAATTGAATCTAGGTAACATTATTCATCTACAAGTACTATATGTACCTGATCTAAAGAAGAACTTGGTATCTATCTCGGCGATGGAAGATAAAGGATTCAAGGTGGCATTCATTAATGGAAAGGTACGTGTTTGGAAAAGAAATTTCAAAGAAGCATTTACTCTTGGATTCAGGGTTGATAGCCCATATCAAGTTGGAGGAAGCCCATTGGGAGCTATGTCTTGCGACACATCTCTTCAGTTCAAATTATGGCACCAAAGCTTGCTCATCTACATTATAAGGCTCTACCCGATGTGAGGAAGATGGTGACAGGAATGCTCGAATTTAAAGTAGAACATGAAGGTGTTTGTGAGGGATGTGCCAAAGGAAAACATACAAGGGGACCATTCCCCTCACGTGACAGAAAGACTACCGACATTTTGCAATTGGTTCATTTTGATTTATCCGGCATGATACCCATGACATCTTTGGGAGGATATTTATATGATGTTATCTTTGTGGATGATTTCTCTCGCAAAACTTGGATATATTTCTTGAAGAAGAAGGATGAAGTATTCTCATGGTTTCGTTCCTTCAAAGCCTTGGTTGAAGATCAAACAGGGAAGAAGATCAAAATATTGAGGACCGATAATAGAACCAAATATGAATCAAATGAGTTCAATGACTATTGTAGAGAAGTTGGCAGTAAGAGGGAGATTACTACCGCATATACTCCCAAGAAAAATGGAGTTGCTGAAAGAAAGAATCGTTCCATTATAGAAGCCACTCGTGCCATGTTTCATGATCAAAGCCTTCCGAAGTTCTTATAGGCAGAAGCTGCCAACCCTACCATGTATGTTCAAAATAGATGCCCTCATAAAGCATTGGACTCCAAAACTCCCAAAGAAGCTCTCACCAGTAAGAAACTTGATGTTTCTCATTTTAGAATTTTTGGTAGCCCCATTTATTTTCATGTGTTGAAAGAAAAGAGAAGCAAATTGGGTACATGTGGGAAGAAAGGAACATTTGTAGGCTACAGTGAAACTTCTAAGGCATATAGAATTTATGTGCCTGGTCAAAGAAATGTGGAGATAAGTCATGATGTCACTTTCGATGAAGATGCTGCCCTCAAGAAGATTAGTAACCTTCCTATTCTAAGTTAGGACAAAGAAGCAGATACAGGAAAGCAGGGAGAACCATAGGATGAGTTGATGCCCGATGTTAAAGGACCAATGGATCCCATTGATCCATCTCCTCATGAGCCCTCCTCTTCAAATAAGAGACCCTCATGGCTTAGGGAATCTCTCGAAGATGTCGAGAATCATATTGCACCAAGGGGGGCATTTCGTGAAAGTAAGAAGCCGAATAGGTACCAAGGGTACTTAGCTGCCATGAGCACCACTGTTCAATTTGAGCCTTGCACATTCGAAGAAGCTGTGAAGCACCAATTTTGGAAGGATTCTATGAACGAAGAGTATGAGTCGCTTATGAAGAATGATGTCTGGGATGTGGTCCCTAGACCCACGAACAAATTCGTTGTCACCTTGAAATGGCTCTACAAGATCAAGCATGGAGCTGATGGAAGTGGTAAAAAGTTCAAGGCCAGATTTGTTGCTTGAGGCTTCTCTCAAAGGGAAGGTGTGGACTATGATGAGATATTGCACTAGTTCCTCGTTATACCACCATCCGTTCGATTATAGCCCTCGCCGCCTTGCAAGGATGGAACCTACACTAGATGGATGTCAAAATCACCTTCTTGCATAGTTCAATTAAGGAGGAAGTCTATGTAGAACAACATGAGGGGTTTGAAGTTCAAGATCGTCAAACACATATATGCAAGTTGAAGAAAGCCCTCTATGGGTTGAAGCAAGCTCCCCGGGCTTGGTATGAGAGGATCGATAACTATCTGATAAAGCTGGGATTTACAAGAAGTGAAATTCAACCGAACCTTTACTTTAAGGTTGAGAATGACAAACCTCTCATCTTGGTACTTTATGTGGACGATCTCTTCTTGATAGGTGCAAACCCTCTCATTCATTAATGTAAGAGCGAGTTAGCTTTCAAATTTGAGATGAAGGACCTAGGACTCATGCATTATTTCCTAGGGTTGGAGGTTTGGCAAAATACAAGTGAGATTTTCCTTTCTCAAGGAAAATATATTATGAAGCTACTTAAAAGATTTGGGATGGTTGACTGCAACTCTGTGACTACTCCGAAGGAACTTAACTTCAAGAAGTTATGTGGAAGTGTTGCTAGGCTCGATTTGGGAAATCCTTTTGAGTATTGTCAAGTCATGGGGAACCTGATGTTCTTGGTGAACTCCCGTCCAGACATATGCTTTGCAGTGAATACATTGAGTCAATTTATGGTTGAGCCTCATCACATACATTGGGTTGCTACCGAGAATCTTTTGAGATACCTCCAAGGCAAAATCACCTATGGACTGAGATACACTGCCGGAATGTGAGGCTCCATGGTTATTCTGATGCTGACTGTAAGAACCCTATCTCAATCTAATTTCAAAATAGCAAAACGTGAAATTTTACATACAAAATTTAAATAATTAATCTAATGAATACCAACCTGTCTGCTTTGTTGACAATCTGTTTGCTCTGTTGCAATTTCTGTTCGGCTACGTTACTAAAACGACCAAAACCTCCTTGCCGAACTTGAGTACAACCTAGGTACTCAGTCTCAGAAAGCTTTCAATTGAAGCAATCCAATTCCCTTGTGCCCAAACACCTCAATATAATCAAGACTCAAGTTCCCTTCATAGTTGTACTACAGTATCCAAAATTGTTCTCAACTCTGCTGCCTTTCTTCCCCAAAATGGTTTTTCCGTTTTCCTTTTATTTCCTCATTCACAGCCTTCTTCTCATCTTCGTGTCAATATTTTGGTTACATGTAGCTTTTATGAAATCGAATCTCATTTGATTTCGTTGATTTTTATTTGAATACATAGTTTGATTTAATAAGGTTTATTTATTTTTTAATGAATTAATTATGTAATTAAATTATAAATTTAATTAATTTTATTATTGTTTTCTTTAAATTTTAATGTATCTTTTATGTGTTATTTTTTAAAATTAATATTTTCTGCTGGTTTTAAGGACTTATCATATATATGATACTCTGGTGAGGTATTAATTTATTACTTTAATTTATATCTCCTCTTGTAGTAACTAGTTTACATATAGTGCGATACATGCGGGTCCTTGCATACGTAGCTATTGTATGGAGGTCTCGTATGTATGCTAATACTCGTATTTTTATTTATAGGCGGGTCATTACATACATCCCTCCTTCCAAAAACTTCGTCCCGAAGATAGGGTTACTAAAATATATTAGTGATTAACATGAGTATATAAGTTCTTATGTTTAATTTTATATGGGTATTTAAAAATTTTGTTTTCTTAAATATTTTAAAATTTTACAACTATAATATTCATGTCCTGCCCCGGTTGATTCTTCAAGCTACTCTAAAATCATCCTATCCTTCCTAATCTCTTTCGCTTCCATCTTATCTGTCCTCTACTAGAGTATGCCATGGTGTCAACGATACGGATTAACCATTCATAGACTCTCAAGGGTGTCAGTGTTGATCATATCAACCTGATTCACTAATAGGCATCTAACGGACATCATCACACATCTAGGGGAGCGTGATTTGCACAGTGCTCCCATGACTGCAGGTTTTTGGAGGATAAACGGTGTGCAATACCTCCACCCCTCCTCTTGGGACCAGAGTTAATGTTCTTTCATGGAACCTTATTGAAGTTTTTGTCATCACGTGGCCGTTTTGGCAACAATACTAGCTGCAACGTAAACACTTGTCCATATATTATAACGTGTGCATCAGTATATACATAAAATAAACAATTTTTATATAGCTTATACATGTTATCTCTGGTACAATATATTTCGTCATGTCCTGCTCATGCTATCGACTTTCATTGAAATTGTAATAATTCTTTTATTTCTATATCATCGATATGCATAAATGAAGCAAAATTTATAATATCTTAATTCCTATCAGAATTCATGATTTAAATTTTATCGCAAGATTAATCAAATATTAAACTTTACTTTGATATCTATAATTCAGTAAGATTAATTTGAATAACATATTTCGTCTTGGTATCCACATACCAGTGGAATTAAGCAAATAACATATCATAAAAATTCACGTTTATATGTGATCATTCCAAAATAGTTTTGAGTATCTGATTTAAAATAATAAAAAAAATATTTACAAAATATGGCTTAAAGTTCTTCAAAATTGACACAAGTTGGAGTATTTTTGACATATGATTTCCGTATCTTCTCAAGTAGCCGATTCAGGACTATGCTTGTCCCGCTGGACCTTAACTTGGTCTACCAGATGATTCTTGCATTGTCAAACCCTACATTCCAGTATACCTAATGGTTCGATCGATATCATTCCTTCGTCTGATACCTGCAGTTCCTTCCATTGAAGGTTATGGGATTTGTTAGCTATGTAATGCCTTAATACAGATACATGAAATACATTATGAACGTTATGCAAGTGAGGTGGCAGTGCAAGACGATAGGTGACAAGTCCAACTCTTTCTATGACTTTAAATGGTCCAATAAATCGGGGTGACAACTTTATCCCTTTTCCGAATCGGATAGTGCTTTTATTTGGTTTGATGCGGACAAAAACCTGATCACCTACTTCATATTTTTTGTCAGTTCTATGGGCATCAACGTAACTCTTTTGTTTATTATGTGCTTCTTTTAACCGTTGTCTAATTTGTGTTACCCATTCCTCTATCTCTTGGATTAATTCTAGCCCTACTATCACCCGATCTTCTAACATGTCCCAACTTAACGGTGTTTTGCAAGGTTTGCCGTATAATGCTTCAAATGGAGGCATTTCGAGTGAACTGTGGTAACTGTTATTGTATGCAAATTCGACCAAGTATAAGTACTTTTCCCAGTGTGATTGTTGATACATAATGTACATCCTCAACATATCTTCTAGTTCTTGATTTACCCTTTCTGTTTGCCCATCAGTCTCAGGATGATAAGTTATACTCAAATTTAGTTGAGTTCTTAAGGCTGATTGCATGTAAGTCCAAAATCTTGAAGTGAATCGTGAGTCTCTATCTGATATGATCTTCTTAGGTACTCCATGAAATCTGATAATCTCATTTATGAATACTCGAGCTACGTCAGCAACTTTGTAAGTGTCTCCTACTGGAATGAAATGGGCATTTTTCATTAATTTATCCACTATCACCATAATAGCATTGTGTCTTTGAGAAGTAAGAGGTAGCCCAATGATAAAATCCACAGAAATGATCTCCCATTTGGTCATAGGAATGTCATGAGGTTGTAAGAGACCTGCTGGATGACAATGATCAACTTTTACTTGTTGACATTCCAAACATTTTGCAACGAATTGAATGAAATTGCGCTTCATGGCCGTCCAGAAGAAGAGTTTCTTGGTATCAGTATACATTTTCTTCACTTTGGGATGTGCACAATATACTTCTCTGTGGACTTCCTTAAGGATGGTGTCTCGGAAATCCTTATTATCAGGAATATACATCTTTTCATGAAATCGCAAGATTCCATCATCTTCTAGTTCATATCCTTCAAACTTAGGTTCTTTTGGCTTTTTACTATCAAGACTAGATCTTACATTTAAATACCAGCTATCTCTTATGAGATGTTCTAGTACTCATTGCCTTAAGTCTACTTTGATAGGTATGAGGGAAAATATTCGGGGTCTTCTGCTTAAAGCATCTGCCACTACATTCTCTTTTTCTTTAATATATGATATTCCAAAATCATATTCACTTAGGAATTCACTCCATCGTCTTTGTCTAGCATTCAAGTCTCTTTGGGTGAACAAATACTGTAGATTTTGATGGTCGCTTTTAAGCGTAAAGCTTCACCCTATTAGATAGTGTCTCTATATCTTTAAAGCTAGTACTACAATGGCTAACTCTAAATCGTGAGTGGCGTAGAGTTCTTCATGAGGCTTTAATTTCCTTGAAGCATATGCTATTACTCCTTTATCCTGCATTAATACTACACCTAATCCTTGCTTGGATGCATCAGTACATACAGTAAAATCTTTGTCCATATTCGGGACTCTTAAGATTGGTGCACTGGTCAGCAGTCTTTTGAGTACAGAGAATGCTTTATTACATTCATCAGTCCATTCATACTTAACACTTTTACGTTGAGGAGTTGTAATTGGCTTTACGATTTTAGAGAATCCTTTCACAAATCTTTGGTAGTAACCGGCTTGTTGACCACTACGTGTCAACTACCTATTAGCAGTACACCCCTTTTCTTCGCAAAAGGGATAGCCCTTGATCGACGTGTCTGTGCCATTCGACAGTCATCGTCGACCTGATCATGTTATGTTGTAAACCCAGTCTGCATGTGTAAATTGTAAATAATCTTAGCAGATTTGAGTCATGTATGTAAATTGCTCAGGTGGACCTAATTTTCTAGTGATAATCTACGTTTCGGAAGGTTATTTGTCTCACCGATCCATGATCGGCAGAGTTTTCCTTCAACCTAACCCCAAAGCCGGAATGGATTTTGTCATTAGAATCTTAGAGGAATCCTAGTGTGTTGATCTGCTAGATTATGTTTCGTCGCAGAACTTGGTGGTCTATGAGGGTCTATGTCAAATGGGTTTTCCCCCTTAAGATGTAAAATTGTAAAGTTCATGATGTAAAGTGTCTGGAGAGTTAGAAAATTTTTAATCCCCTCATAAGTCCTAAAGTCCTAAGTCCAGTAATTTTCAAAGGTAGTTCGAGATCCATTTAAAAATAAACTAAAATTGAAAAAAATAAAGTAAAGATATAATTAATAATAAAATAAAATAAAAATTAAAACATATTTTAAAATTAAAAATTAAAAAATATTTTGAAAAAGCTTAATAAAAAAAATTGAAAATTCATTTTTTATGGTCCATTTTTCTATAGCTAAACACACTTAAAATGTTTATTTACAAGTTGGCTATATGAAAGTGGTAGCTGGTCATCATTTAAAGTTTATGGTCATTTAAAGCATTTAATTTTTCTTGAAGTTTAATTGCTGGATCATTTAAAGGGGTTGTGCATTTGTTGAAAATCTTACATTGCTTGGGTTATTTGATGATAAATGATTGTTTTACATGGTTTATATTTCTGCAATATTCAATAAATAATCGTTTAATCATTTATTTCATAAGGAACTGGTCTTTTAACTTAGTAAAATTAATTAAGTGCTTGTTCTCCCTCGTGTCTCCTAACCCAACTGGTCCTCAGTTGGTCATCCATTTTCCTATAGGGTCTACCCCCTTAGCTGCGGGAGACGGGTTTAAACGGAGAGATCGGGGATCAGGGTGACAGCCCCCGGTCTGAGCGTTGTCGTGACAATCTGTGCGACAACATTTTTTGGCGCCGTTGCTGGGGAGAGAGTCGTTCTGTCCCTGGCATTTCAACGACATTCATCTTCTCAATTCTCATCATTCTTTCATCTTTCTCATATCTCATTTGAGCTAGCAGATTCAACATTTTTTGGCATCATTTGGATCTTTTCATCACCTTATCTTTCGTCATATCAGCGACTACTCTTCAGTTCGTTTCTTATTTGGGTGAGGACTCCATTTCTTTTCATTTATTTTTCCTAGACAAGAGGCCTCTCTGATATCAGCTTGTTGGTTGCTTTTTGGATCCTAGAATTTGACTCATTGTTCAAGTGGCGACTCCACTTCTTTCATTTATTAATTTTCTTGAGCAAAGATCTATTTCTATCATCCATTTGGTCCCTCGTTATTCATCATGGATTATTCGTTAAACCATGTCATTTTACTGATGATCTCCATGATATTCCAGAAGTGGCTATTTCTAAATTACCTTTGTTCTCAAGTGGTGATTCAGTCGCTGTTAAAAGGCATCTAGGCTTGTTTACTCGTATAATGATCATATATTGTAGACCCCCTCAGTATAATCATGAAGATGTCAAAATGCGTCTTTTTGTCTTTTCTTTAGAGGGTGATGCTTTGAATTGGTT
>APFE030268591.1:0-13085 GCA_000404065.3 Pinus taeda | reverse complement strand
AGTTGATATTAGAGTTCAGGGACAACGCACTATTAGTTCTATAATCATTCTAATTGTACAAGTGGTGCATGCAATTAAAGGAAGGCCTACGAGGATTGTGAAATTCATAATTGTGGATTTTCCCAATTAAATATGGGCTAATTCCCAAGGGAACAACACAAGGAAATAAGGGCTTGACAGGCAACATAATTGACTAGGTATTGGCTTGAGTTGGTTTGTTAAGCAGCGAGATAAATTGAGATAGTGTAGAGATTGCTCGGGCTTGAGAAAAGCATTGTAATCTTCTCATGTTTTCTGATTTATGCAATATACAAATAGCAGGGGTTTTTATCTGTGGATTTCCCTAGAAAATTATTGTGTTATGTGTGATTGAATTCTTTCTCTTTTATGCTTCGTGATTTCATCGATCGTTTATTGTTTCTGTTGATGAGTAGAGTAAATTCATGTCAATTGTTTTAGCATATTACAATTTGTAGTTTGAATCTACAAGGAATTTCTACATGGTATCAAAGCACTGAAATCACTATAGAAGAGGATAACATGAGTTTTTCTTTTGTAGGAGAAATCGAATTTGCAGTATCATACTTCAGAGCCAACATGATGTCATTCTACGAATTGAGACTCGAATATTCCCTTGAGGGTAGTTTGGACTATATTACTTGGAAGAATATGATGGAGGTAGTGTTGGAAGACAATGGGCTTAAGAAATTCATAGACAAATATATTCCTAAGCCAAGTCATGCTCAGGAATTGACAGAGTGGAGAAAGTGTGTGGAAAAGGCGAGAAGGATTATCCTAGAATAAGTTCAAGATCATATTGTCTCTAACCTCCATGGTAACGAAACTCCATTTGCAATTTGGAAGGACTTAACATACCTATTTCAAAACAATAGTGACCATAAGAAGTTGGCACTGAAGGACAAGCTTAGAATGATCAAGTTCACCCAAGCTGGGCGATACAATATCGAAGTACTTCACCAAGTTCACCCAATGTCGGGATGAGCTTGGAAGTGTTGGTGTTATAGTTATTGAAGATGATCTGGTGAGCCTAACACTTCTAGCTCTTCCCAAGAGTTGGAATAGCTACTAGGACTTAATTAATGGGAGGGAGAAGTTACTGAAGTGGGAGTGATTGTGGTCCAACTTGGTATAAGAAAATATTTGACATAACATCAGAGATGGATCCTCATCCGAGCATGATGATGAGGAGAATTGTGCCTTAGCTAGAAAGGCAAAGAAAGGGAATGCGAATTCATCCCATTCCAAATCATATTCTAGTCAAGGTGATAAGAAGAAGGACACATTGAAGATTAAATGCTTTCATTGTCACGAACTGGAACACTATGCCACAAAGTCTCCACACAAGAAGGTCGGTAAGAAGCCCCCTGGAAGAGTTGTAGGTGAAGCTCTTGCTTCACAATTCGAACTGGATTTCACCCTCATCACTTGCATGGTGACATCGGTGATGGGTAGTGTGTGGTACCTGGATAGTGGAGCTTCATTCCATATGAAAGACAACAAATAGTTCTTCAGTGACTTGGAGGAGAATGAACTCTAGATGCACATCGAGATGGAAGATGATGGGAGGTATAGAGAAACTAACATCGGTATTGTTACCTATCAGAGGGAATTTGGTTCTCCTTTCACATTAAAAGATGTCATGTATGTTCTGGGTTTGAAGAAGAATTTGATTGAAGTTTCCATGTTGGAGGATCGTGGCTACAATGTGATATTTAGAAAGGGAAAATATTTCCTTTGTCACATTGCCTTAGGATAGGTGAAGTGGATCGAGGTTTGGGTGAAGAACCTCTATAAATTGGATGTAGAATATTGTAGTACTTTGCGCACAAAAGCAGAGAAGGTGCAAAGTTGAGACATCGGTGACTTGTGGCATAGAAGATTGGGTCACTTGCACCATGGAGCCTTGAAGATCATGTAAAAAATTTCTATAGGACTTCCCAAGGGTACACTAGAGCAGAGAGACACATTCAAAGGTGTATATTGGGGAAGTACACCAAATATTCCTTTCAAGATAAATACAGTCAAGCACAAGCAATCCTTGATAGAGTTCATTCAGATGTGTGTGGATCATTCTCAACAACATCCACGTCCGTGCACAAGTATTATATTATATTTGTTGATGATTTTTCTCGTAAGTGCCATATTTTCTTCATGCAGAAGAAAGATCATATGTTCACTAAATTTTGTGGATTTAAAGAACTTTTTGAGAAAGATATTGGAAGGAAAATTAAAGCTCTCAGAAGTGATAACAATGGAGAATACATGTTGAATGAATTCAAGAAATTTTGTGCATTAGAATGCATTAAATGGGAGTTAATAGCATCTCATAACCCACAATAGAATGGGGTAGATGAAAGGAAGAACAGAGGTATTATGGGAGTGACACAGGCGATGTTACATGATCAGGGCCTACCGTTGCACTTGTGGGCTGAAGCGTGCAACACAATTGTTTATTTCTAGAAATCCCTCATCGAATTCTCGGGATGAGTACACCAGAAGAAGATTTTTAGGTAAGAAATCATATGTGGCACACTTCAGGATATTTGGTTCATCAATCTACTGTCATGTTACCAAGGATGCACGAGAAAAGCTAGAGCCAATAGTTGAGTTGGTTATATTTGTGTGGTACACTAATACACCTCACAACTAGTGGGTGTACCTTCCATCCAACAGGATGACAATGGTTCATAGAGATGAGAAGTTTGATGAAGAGCAAGCATTGATATTTTCCCTTGAGAGGGAGCTTTAGTTACATGCAGATGAGGGACTTTTAGCTCCAAAGGAGGAACCTCAAGATGATGTGAAGCAGCCACATGCAAAGGAGCAGATAGTAGAAGCACCCACTCATGTAAAAAAATCCAGAGATGGAAGGAAGAACACCAGAGCGGCTGATAGATTGATGCATGAGGCTAGAGAGAATGTGGGAGCACCCACATCACAACGGAAGCAAATAAGGTCACTAGATCGATACACTAGCTACATGGCTATGATGAGCGAGAGTGTAGAGCTTGAGCCATCCTCATTCGAGGAAGCAGTGAAGCAACTAGTGTGGGTTGATGCCATGGTTGAGGAGTATGACTCCATTATCAAAAACAATGTTTGGAAAGTGATCCCAAGACCAACAGACAAGTCATTGGTGAGTTCCAGATGACTTTACAAGGTAAAGCAAGTAGCAGATGGGAGTGTGGAGAAACACAAGGCTATATTTGTGGCTAGAGGGTCTCTCAGGTGGAGGGAATTGATTATGATGAGACTTTTTCTCCATTAGCAAGGTACTCTTCAATCAGATCTATTCTAGCAATGTCAATGCAGATGGAATGGAAGATACATCAGATGGATGTGAAGACAACATTCTTAATTGGTATGATTGAGGAGGAGGTGTATATTGAGCATTTAGAAGGATTTGAGACCTCCAACAGAGAGTCAAATGTGTGCAGACTCAAACGAGCATTGTATGGACTAAAACAAGCACCCTGTGCTTTGTACACAAGAATTGATAGTTATTTCACCAGGTTCGACTTCACCAAAAGTGAAGAAGATGCGAACCTTTACCATATTTTGGTTGAAGGTAAATTCTAATAGGTGATGAGAAGTTGATAAAATATTGCAAAGAGGATTGCGCAAGATAGATCGAGATGAAGGACCTGGGGTTCATGCATTACTTTCTTGGTATGGAAGTATGGCAAGGAGACGAGGAACTGTTTGTGTCTCAGGGAAAATATTCCAATGAGATACTAAATATTTTCCACATGGAGAGTAACAAATCCATGGAGACTCCTCGAGCAGGTAATTGGAGGAAGGAAGATGCTACTTCATGTGAAGTAGTGGAGGATACTATTTATAGACATCTTTTGGGTTCACTTATGTATTTGGTGAACACATGATCGAACATGTGTTTTTCAGTTAACCAACTTAGTCAAGCGATGGTTAATCCAACCAAACTTTATTGGAAGGCATCTAAAAATGTGTTGAGATACCTAAGAGGCACCACTCAGTTTGGTATTTGGTACAAATGGACAGAGGGGGTGAAGCTTCAAGGCCTCACAGATGCAGATTGGGCAGGGAGTCCATCTGACAGGAAGAGGACATCAAGGGGAATCCTCAGTATTGGGTCAAAATAGTTTCTTGGTACAACAAGAAGAAAAGATCAGTTGCACTTAGTTCGATAGAAGCATAATACATGGTTTCTAGTCAAGCAAATTGTGAGACTATCTAGATGAAGAAGATACTTGTTGGGTTATTTGGTCAGCAGATGGATCATACAATGATTTGCTATCGTAATCAAAGTTGTATTAAGCTCTTTGAGAATCTAGTTTTTCGTGATCGGTCCAAGAATATCTACATCTGGTATCACCATATGGTATCAAGATGCAAATTCCAGTTTCACGGAGGCAAGATCGAGGTAGCAGATAATCCCTTTCTTATTGAGAGGGAGTGTTGAAAATGCAAAAAGAAAATCCTAATTGAATTTTGTCCTTGAATTCAATTAGGAATTAGATTGTAATTCCACATCTCATGGAAACTTGTAATAGTTAACTACATTAATTTGACTTAGTTGGCTCATTTAATTTGAGTTGGGAATCTAACTAGAGTCATGTAGAGTGTATCCTACTTTTTAGGAGACTTGGTTGAGTTTATTTTGAGTTGTAATTATTTAATTAAGTTTCACTGAGTTAAAATCAATTAAACTAGTTCCAACTGATGGGGGAATTGATGGTAGATCTAGTAGTGGGGTGTAACCTGCAGTAGTGGGGTGTAACCTGCAGTAGTGGGGTGTAACCTGCAGTAGTGGGGTGTAACCAACACTGATTAATGATTAAAATGAATATTCACTCATAATTAACTCATGCATGTCAGATCAGAGAAAGACCTAGTTGAGATTGGAGTTCAAGGATAGTGTACTATCAATGGTATAATCATCTGAGTTATATAGGTGGTGCATGCAATTAGAGGAAGGCCTATGAGGATTGCACAATTCATAATTGTGGAATTTCCCAATTAAATATGGGCTAATTCCCAAGGGAACAATGCAAGGAAATAGGGGCTTGGCAAGCAGCAAAATTGGCTTGAGCTAGCTTGTGAAGCATCGATATAGATTGAGATAATGTAGAGACTGCTTGGGATTGAGAAAAGCATTGTAATCTTCTCATATTTTCTAATGAATGAAATATAAAGATAGCAGGGTTTTTATTTGTGGATTTCCCCAAAAAATTATTGTGTTATGTGTGATTTAATTCTTTCTCTTTTATGCTTCGTGATTTCATCGATCATTTATTGTTTCTGTTGATGAGTAGAGTAAATTCAAGTCAATTGTTTTAGCATATTACAATTTGTGGTTTGAAACTACAAGGAATTTCTACACATTACATAAATGAGCAATTCTTGGATGATACAAATGACAAGACCTCCTTTGTATATATAGGAGTATAAGGGGTCACAATATAATTAAAGCCTACATAACAATAATAATGCAAGGGCGCAACAATAACAATAATGGGTTTCTATGTGGCACAACAATAACAATATGGGAGCTACATGGGCACAACAATAACAATAAGGGGATACAATAGTATTTTAAGGACCTAACATAAGTACACTTTTTTCTCTACCATCTGTGGGAAAGAAACCTGCAAAACCTCTCATTCCTTCAACCAAAATTCTGATAGCAGTTTAAGAATAAAAAAAATTGAATGAGAATGTTTCTTCTGAGTTAAACAAGATAAGAAAGGAAATGGAAATTTTTTTGAGTTGAGTCTAAATTTTTACTTCCTCTAACCAGTATGGATAAAACTGCTCTTTTACCGCTGTAGTAGATTCAGAGTATTAGTTTTCCAAACCTTAGAAAAATCACAGTGACAAATAATGGGGGGGGGTAGTTTCAATTGAAGAGGAGCTGACAAACTTATTCAGGATGGCTAATTATCACATATGTTGTGGATAATGTTCATTTTTTTTTTATTCATGGACAAACATTATGGACATTAACAAGGGGACTTTTCTTAAGACACAAGCACAAACCTAATTAGAACTTGGAGAAAAGGATAGATCTACCGGAGGAGGAGTTGGAGAAGAAGATGAAGAGGACGGAGAAAGAGAAGATGTTCCAAAATTCCTTTTGAGGTAGCTTGGGATGTTAAGGAGGCCACCAGGGCCATGAATGAGACACAATTAGGTCACTAAGCTGCTCAGAGGATGAGTAACACTTTCAACAAGGGGGTATCATGGGCCTCCAAATTAGACATAAATTAAGGCCCATCTGACCATTCTTCAATACATTAAACCTCTTTTTTTTGCATTATATGACATATTTTTTTTCTTTAATATTTTCATTAGGAAGGTTTAGAGATAATTGCATATTTGTGCCTAATATTATTTATTTTTGTAGAATATTGTGAGAATATTGGCCAGATTATGAAGATTTGGAGGATGAGATAATCTAGGGAATTTCTCCCTACTACAAGAGGATCAATATTGGATAATAAATAAATAAAATATCATGAAATTGTTGACAAATTCTAGAGCTCCAGTGATCAAGAAAATCTAGGAATGTGTTCCCTACCATTTAATGTAGATTCCTAGTGTTGGGAACCAAATCCAATATTTGAGGGATGTTGGAGGGGAAAACTTCCTCCTTTTAAGGAGAAGGCTTCCCCATCAATTTGTATAAGTACCAATTCGAATTTGCCTCTAGGGGCATGTATTTCTTAGTCTTACTGTCGAGAAAACTTGTTATTTAGCAGCTGCACTTTCATTTCTAGCAGGGATGTACTTGGATTGATTCAAATAATGAAGTTTGGTGCCATTTTTAACTTCTAAAGCTTTGTTTCCTTCATGTAACTCCAAATTTCCTTGGGATTTGCCATATTAGGAGCCTCAGAACCCTCTTTTACAATTTATTTATTTCCTTTGAATGTCTTTTTCACGTGCATCTCTTATTTCTGCATTTACTATTCATGCTTCTTTTGTTGTAGGTTACATTGGTTAAATGATTGAAGTGAGTTTGTTTGAAGGTTATTAAAGAGTCACAAGAATGATGCAGCCTTATAATAGCTTTGAAAATTCATATTCATCATTGAAATACTTGGATTGGATTACTAATTCACAAATCTAAAATTTCTGGGAATCCCTTGTAGCAAAATAGTAGTAATGTTCTGCTATTTTTTAGAACATCTTAATGACCTTCATTTTAGTTTATTTCACTTGTATTGGGTCATAAAAAAATCACATTAATAACAAAATTCATCCCATATAATTTTCACTTGATTAGGTTAGGTATTTGGTAGGTTAACTAACTCACTAGTTCTTGAATTTCCAGTTTTTAGAGTAGTAATTTTATGCTATTTTTAGCACGTGTTAATAGGGGTATTTTGGAGTGATTACATTTGGAATGGAGTCCCCATACACCATAATTTATTAAAAAAAAATTCCCATCCTATTTTCATTTGATTTACTTGGGCATTCGACAAGTTATCTCCTCTTGTAGCAAAACAGGGCCTCTTGTAGCACCTCCTTTAACACTCATGTAGTACATATAAACCCTACCAGATTTGTGCCCAAAGCTTGGTTTTTTTCTCTCAGGCTTGAATCATGACCCCTATGCTCTAAATCCATGACCCACCTTTCCTTCCCTGCAAGTACAAATATGCAATCAAAATTAGAAGAAAAATTTCCACATTTGAATAAAAATGGATGTTTTCTTATGAGATGTACATAGATTTTGTTACTAAAGCTAAGTTTCCTTGAACAAAATTATAAAAAAGGTGATTCATTAATGGAAATTATATTAGACTTGATTCTTGAATTCATGCTTCCTTAAGGTTTCAATTACAAGCATTATTTATAATTTTTGGGATTCAACTGCGTTAAGTAAGTCATTCACGTATGACCATTTCCATGAGAGGTAGTCGTAACTGACTAATTTCTCATGATTTTTGAATAGTTCAATTAACACTCATTGCATCGGGTGATGCTCACATGGAAATGGTCATACGTGAATGACTTACTTAACGCAGTTGAATCCCAAAAATGATATCTAATATAATGCACTGCGTAAACCCCCATACTTAAATACAAGCATTATTGTTGAAAAGATCAAATTTCTTTCTTTCAAAACAACATTTCCATTTCTACAATTAGTTTAGGCTTTGATTCATAAAATTCACTCCATTATATTAGATCAATGAAATAAGGAAACATTGTATGTTTCACATATAGTTACGGCACCTCTTAAGTTTTTATGAATCCCGCGTTGATAATTTAAGTTGGTAGCCTTGGGAGTTGCATCATTCTTGTTGCAATACTGGGGCTCATCAGATCACATGAAGGTTGTGCTACAATTTCTCAGGGAACATAAATTATACACCAAGCTTAGCCAATGTGATTTTCCTTTTCCAAACCCAGGTTCATTACTTGGGTCATGTAATCTCAAAGGAGGGAGTGGTTGTGGATGCATAGAAGATCAAAGCAAAAGTGGATTGGCCCACACACTAAAATGTGATAGAGGTAAGATCAATTATGGGATTAGTCGATTACTATCGAAGATTCATTCAAAAATTTTAAAAAATTTGGCACCCTCTCACTACATTGAAGAGAAAAGGAGAAAAAATTCAGTGGACATCTTAATGTGCAACTAGTTTTGAACAACTTGAGAATTTACTCACTCATGCACCTATCTATTGAATTACTAACCCAAAAAAGGATTTTATTGTTTGCATTGGTGCTTGTAATGAATTGGTGGATTCCTAATACAGGAAGAGCATGCGATCTATTATGAATCTAGGAAGTTAAATAAGAATGAAAGGAACTATGTCACCCATGATTTAGAGCTCGAAGCCATTGTAAACGCATTAAAAATGTGGAGATGTTACTTGTTGGTTAGAACGTTTACATTACTGACTGATCACAATGGTCTGAAATATCTATATGACCAACCCAAACCAAATTCCATATAGGCTAGGTGGTTGGATTTGATAAGAGAATTCAAATTTGGAATCAAGTTATACATTAAAGGAAAAGAAAATAAAGTGGCAGATGCACTCAACAAAAGTTTACAAGAGGTCTGCTTGGCAGCCATAAGCACTTGCTCATTTGACCTCAAAGAGAGAATTAAAGAACGGTTGATGAATGATGATCATTACAAATTTTTGAAGAATTGTTGGCAGAAATAGCCAGATGGATCAGTGAGTAGAAGCTATTAGCTCAATGATGAGGGGATCTTAACATTTAAGAATAGGGAGTATGTGCCCAATTTCAACGAATTAAGGAAACTCATCGTGGATTAATTTCGTAAAATACCTTACTTAGTTCATCCTGGATATCAAAAGATGATGACAACCATCAAGAGGGCATACTTTTGGCCAGGAATGAAGAAGGATATTATGGAGTACCTTGCCAAATGCTTGTAATTCCAATAACTAAAGGTGGATTGTAGGCACCCTGTTGAACTGCTACAACCAATTCCAATACTGAAATGTAAATGGGAAGTTATATCCATGGACTTCATGACATTATTACCCATGACAACTAGGAAACATGATGTTATAATGGTGTTTGTATATAGGCTAAGCAATTTGGCTCACTTTATCATTGTCAAGGTTACTCATAAAGCAATATAGCCCAATTATTCATAAAGGAGATAATTAGGTTGCACGGAGTTCCCAAAAAGATAATATCATACGGAGATGCCAAGTTCACTTCAAAATTTTGGAAGGCATTGTTTGATGGATTTGTAACTCAGTTAGCCTTCAACACCACTTACCATCCCAAAATCAATGGTCAAATAGAAAGGGTGAATAAAATATTGGCGGACATGCTAAGGATATATGTGACACATCAACCAACAAAGTGGGAAGACTACCTTCCACTGGTAGAATTTGCATACAAGAATGACTACCAAGAGTCATTGGGAATGAACCCTTGTGAGGCACTTTATGGAAGGAAATGCAACACCCCTATTAGTTGGGATGATCTAGTGAATAGAGTGCTTGTTGGGCCATATTTTACAAAATAAATGGAGTAGGAAATGATCATGATCAGACAATATTTAAAGGTTACCCAAGATAGGCAGAAGAGTTATGTGGATCAATAGAGACTGCATAAATATTTTCAAGTGGGAGAATTTGCACACAAGAAATACTACCAAGAGTGGTATAATTTGCATACAAGAATGACTACCAAGATTCATTGGGAATGAATCCTTTTGAGGCACTTTATGGAAGGAAATGCAACATCCCTATCAGTTGGGATGATCTAGTGAATAGAGTGCTTGTTGGGCCATATTTTACAAAATAAATGAAGTAGGAAATGATCATGATCAGACAATATTTAAAGGTTACCCAAGATAGGCGGAAGAGTTACGTGGATCAGTAGAGACTGCATAAAGAGTTTCAAGTGGGAGAGCATGTTTATCTTTGTATTAATCCAAAGAGAAGTTCATTGAAAATGGGGTCATGTGCCATGTTGGCACCCAGATATAATAGACCATTTCGTGTTTTGGAAAGAGTTTGAACAATGGCCTATAGATTGGCCTTGCCACCCATAGTGGAATCTCATAATGATTTTCATGTTTCCTTGCTTGTAACACCCTCCTCCCACATCTACCCAAGTAACCATCAAACCAGGCTAAACATGTGACGAGAGGCTACTGTGATTGGATTCAACATCCTATGTGACCTTAACGAAATGGAATCGACAGAAACACAACATACAAAACTTCCACATAAGCTACAAAACCCCTGAGAACCATTCCAACACTTCCGGCAGCTTGCCCCTGGGTCCCACTAAAATTTTTGATCACTTGACCTCTGGACCCTCTCATGATATGGGCATACCAGCATCCAGGGACCTCTGGATGCTCTCACAAGCCTGCAAGTCAACGTCAAGGGACCTTTTGTCCAATTATGTGCCAACATCCCCGGGATTTGAGCCACTTTTTCAAGCCCAAAGCCCAGGTCACTGCCCAGAATGGAATGGCATCTTCAAAGCAGTGAAATAACAAGGAAATAATGATGCAAAATTGATTATTTAAACAAGCCCTTAACCAAACCCCTACTCGCCATGACAGGATTTTTCATCAAACTTATCGAAACCATGTAATCTACAGGTGTAAACAACATATTTAAATATAGGGATCTCATACTTATCTTAGAATCTCTAAGAACCATTGTTCCCTCATGGCATTTTCTACATTATCATCTATTAGGTCACAGATACATTGTCTATTCATTTAGAGTTAAAAACATGATGAGAGCCATACATAGTTGTTGTCATAAAACATATACATAGCCAAAATATTAACAACAGAAATACCATAAATACATCAACCATAGAATCCACATATAAACCAATACATTTAAACATGAAAACCAAAGGGATGAATTTCTCATTAATTAATATAGAGACCAACCAGGAATGGGACTACCACGTTCCACCTAACCATAGATTGGCTGAGCCAAATCTCTCTTCATCCAATCACCCTCGTGTCATATTCCAAGCATGAATGTGGGATTCATAACCAACCGAAAAGAACCAAACAAGCAAGGATGCTACCGGAGAATTTTAGTGCCTCCTAGTCTTTCAGGCTTTACCGTAATCCACAGTATGATCCAGGGATCACTAGGCCCTACACAAGACCCACTCTCTAGGCTTTACCATACATCCCATCCCAGGACTATTAGGCCCAATGAAGAGAAATCCACCTCTTGGATTTATTGTATAACCCTCCATTCATTAGTAAGGATTCCTAGGCCCATCGAGGTACACAATCCTGGATTTACCGTAACCCACAGTCTGGCTCAGGGGTTACTAGGCTAGTGTCTTATTTGTGATCCACAGTTTGATTCAGGGACCACTAGACCATTTTTTTTTCATTTCGGAGATCCACCCCACTCAGCTTCAAATCCATCCAGAAATCCAGCTCAACCAAAGTATGAGAACCCATCTCATCAAGGCTATCAAAAAATGGCAAGGCTAGGCTGAAAACAATATCACATTTGGAAAAACCCATGTCATAACACGAAAAGAACCACATGCAATACCATGCATGCCAAATCTAGCAAGGAAAATATGTTGGCATTATGTTTCTGGTATGGTTATATGTTACAGATGTTGTACTTGATGGCAACACCCATGGCATGGCTCTCAATATGATGAGATTTAAAAAAGTTTATTCATGTGGAGAAAAGTTCACGGAATTTTATGCAGAGAAAAGTTTATTTCATGTGGGAAAACTTACCTTTGGTCCATGGTAGTTAGTCCTTGGAATTTGAACCTATGGTTTTTGGACCATGGCATCTCGACAGACGTGTTGATCTCTAGTATTGAGTTGATGGTATTGGTTTGTTATGGTTTTGGCCCGTGGTATTGGTCCATGATTTGAGGAAGAGCTTGCCTATATAAAGCAAAGGAGATCATTTGGCTTGTGTATGCTTTTGGGTTGAATATCTTAAGATCTAATATTGGGTTATTGTTTCAAAAGCTCGATCTATATGAAAGTGAAGTGGAAAGCGAATCTGTGAAGGGTGATCTCGCGAGCGTTGCAGCTGCGGAACCGCAGGAGGCGCCGCAGGAGACGCCGCAGGAGGCACCGCAGGAGATGCCGCAGGAGGCGCCGCAGGAGGTGCCACAGAAAGTGCCGCAGGAGACGCTACAGGAGGCGGCGCAGGAGACGCCGCAGGAGGCGGCGCAGGAGACGCCGCAGGAGGCGCCACAGGAGGCACCGCAGGAGGCACCATAGGAGGCGCCGCAGGAGGCACCGTAGGAGGCGCCGCAGGAGGCACCGCAGAAGGTGCCACAGGAGACGCCGCCACAGGAGATGCCACAGAAGGCACTGCAGGAGACGCCACAGGAGGCGCCACAGGAGGCGCTGCAGGAGACGCCGCAGGAGACGTCGCAGGGGGCGCCGCAGGAGACGTCCCAGGAGGCGCCGCAAGAGGCGCCGCAGGAGACGCCACAGGAGGCGCCGCAGAAAGTGTTCTGGGTTTAGTTTTCTGTTATTGTGGATCTGGTTATCTGGGTGACTTACTAGTACTTGATGATCATTTGATATTTATGGATCCAGTTTGAAA
>APFE030268590.1:32485-54550 GCA_000404065.3 Pinus taeda | reverse complement strand
ATTTTTCAAAATTTCAAATATAAATTTATGTTTTATTAATAATAACTTTTTTTTTTCAATAGTGGGAAATTATATCATAATTTAGTTCTCAAATTTGCAGTGAGAATAATTGTCTCTAGTAGCTATTAGCAAATGCAGATTGACTCTCACCTTTGTTCAAGGGAAACCATGCCACTTGGAATGACTTGTTGGCGATCAGCAAGGGGGCATGCTTTCACTCCTGTCAGATGCGTGTGAGCCTTGGGTCTTTAACCTATTTCCTTACCTCTGAGAAACACCGACTCTTTGCCAAGCAAAAACACTTATATATATGGTTTTACAAAATGTTAAATAGATTAAGCTAACTTATAAGATAAAAAATTAAAAATATGTTATCAGATATCCATTCTGTACTTGTGACTAAATACCCTTAACTGCTATGATTATTTAGTATTAGCTACAATTTTCATAATGGTTTTACATGGTGAGTCGTGATAAAAACTACATGGAAAAGGGTTGTTTTGTAGATTGTTTTTGGATATATAGTTTGTTCATTATCTAGAGGGTAAAAACTTGTTTTTATGTTTTGTTTTCTACTAGATTTAGATATGTTCAAGATAAAAGTTTGTTCCTTTTTACATCTCCTTTTTGGAAGATTGGATATATCGTTTTATAGATCTATATTTTTAGTTTGTTGTCAATCATTTATAGTTGATCTTCATGTATTGTTGCACTCCTTGATGAGCATACTCTTTGTCTGTATCTTTGATTCAGTAATGAATAGCAAAATATTGTTACCCAAAAAAACCACCCTAGCTTATAACAATCAACAAGTATGTGCTTTCAATAACACAACTACCACCATTATAAAGTACATGGTGCATCGAAATTCTCCATGTCCCATTTGTCCAAAGTTTTCATTATGCACTCACATTATGACTATCACTAGTTATAGTAAACTGGTCTTTCTATTTATGATTTAGCTAAAATTCTAGATAGCCTTTCTTTTCTAAAGCATGTTTTTCGTAAAATTATTGGTTATCAACTATATCTTTCACTTTTAACTATTGGGTGTGGAGCTTGATTATATTCTTGATTCAGAGGTCTTTGTTTCAATCGGATGTATACCCTAGGAAGAATGTACACCCGTTTATGCAGGGGGTGCGAGGGTTGAAGGGGACCATCCCCCTAGGTCGAGGGTCCGGGGGCCAGCGAGCCCCTGATGGGGGCTCAGCGGCAGCACCCCCGAAGCTGAAAATAGACGAAAAATTGAAGGGGGAGAGAGAGAGGATTCTATTTGAGAGCGAAGAGGAAATTACAGTGGATTTGTTGTAGGTTGTATCTCTTCATTTTGCTGGATAATATAAAAGGAAGGATTGTCTGTTTCTCGGTGGACGTAGCCCAAATTTGGTGAACCTCGTATATTTGTGTCTCTCTTGTTTTATATGATTTTGTATTTGTGTTTCCACAATATTTTATGTGTTCCCTTGCTCTGTAATATATAATTTTCTAACATTAACACAATTGTCAAACTAATTACTACTAATGAGTACAATCCTAAGTACAATCATAAACATATGTAAATTAATGCCTTGAAATTATTGAAGATATGTACGTCTTTGGGTAATTTCCTGATTGAACTTGCCTTATTTGAATCTTACAATTGATTACTCTCTAGCTATGCTTTATTTGATTTCAGGTTTTGTATCATTTGAACGAAAATAAAATAGGTTACATTAAATGAGAAAATTGATTACAAATGGGGAAAACATCAGCCTCTTTGCTAGCAATTTTGATTTTCTACCACTTTGAACTCTGTATTCATCTTTTCAATTTCATGGAAGGTAATATATCTCTATTTCTCATGGAGCAGAAACTTAGAAAACTAAATTATGTATATTTATAAATATGTATGCTTATGAAATTTGCTCAAAGATGAGGAATAATGTTTTTGGAATAGACCTCTCTCCTACTTCTAAATTTCCATAACAAGAATTATTTATATGTGTTTTAAATTCCTTCTAGTTGTAATAATCCCATAGAAACCCTAATGTTCGCTAGTTCTCGTTCATGGCAATTTTTGTCTGTGCAGTTTCCAAAAGATATTTCCTTTAAATGTTGGTAATATTTTTAGTGCTGAGGATAATAGACATGTATCCAAGTGGGAAGATACCATTCGTAGAACATTGAATAGGAGAAACCAAGGCAAATTGAATTGTAAATTCTATAGTGCTCCTCTTGCGCCATCGAAGGTCAAGGCATATGATGCTTCTGGCACCATTTTAGATGAAGTACTATCTCCTGAAAAAAGATGTGGCTAGCAATGAAGATGTTAATTTGTTGTCTGAAAGAATTGGAAATGTACCATCAGAGATTGATTAGATTATAGTAATATATATAGCTTAAGGAGAGTCTCCAACTTCTAAGAGAGAGCAGGATCAACCTTGCTAGAAGAGTTAATTGATTCAGCAGTACAATATTTAAAATCTGGTGTCAATTTAAAGAGGAGCTACAAAAATTCGGGAAGAATTGGAATGAAATAGTTGGAGCCTTTGTAGGATGTCTCGGATTTTAAAATGGACAGTTGGCTTTATGAACATTAATTATACTGCATAGGGATTCACTATAATAATTGGTTCACTTGGTCCAATTATCATTATGGTTAGGATGGGGCTCATGCATAGTTAGATTGTACTAACTATAATTTGTTAGCTATTAAAACAAGGAAATATATTCTCACTGTCTACTTTTTTATTTTTCTTGTATGCATTGTATTGCCTTATAATCTTCATTTCATGCTAGTAGGTCTAGAAATTTCCATCCCCTGTTCTAGTCATAATCGCTGACCAAATCTAGTGCATAGCTTTTGGGACTCTTAGATAAAACGACACACAAAACCTTGAGAGTCAAAACTGAACCAGTGGTGATAAAATCCAACCGCCTGAATCCATCCAACTGGGGACTCCTTTATAGAGGTAGATCCATGCCCACATGGCCTTTTCTATTTGATAGGAAAACCATGGTCTCCAATTGCCACAGTCACAAGATCCAAGCTCCCTTCCACCCCTGCAGTACTCTCTACAATGACATGGCCCGAGAGGGAAAAAATATTCTTTCCCTAAAAGGAAAATTTTATTTAACCAAATTTTTTCCTTTCATAGTAGAAGATACAACGATACACCATACGATGTTATATTATGTGATACTTCAACCTGTGCACAATAGTGAATGTCCTTGTTGATTACTCTGCCCTACAATTCTTTGTGTCAATGTCACGACATGGTTGTAAATTATATAGGACAATCGTACATCTTCATCATCTCAAAAGCCAAGTGGAGCTTATCCATCTAGTGTTTGTGACAAAAAAACAATAACAGTGGATGAAATGTGAACATTTGGTGAGCATAATCAACACATGCCATCTTTTCCAAAATTACTAAGGCTACATTTACATGGTTCTCTTTGTAAACAAAAGCAACAAATGTTTGATAAGCATGTCTCCTGGTAGAATTCTCCACCCTCTCAACCATTTCCATGATTTCATTCAACAAATTGGGATCATCATTACTTACAATGTAAAATGATAATGTTTCATTATAATTACTGCAACATTTAGCGAATCTCTCTGACAAGACCCTATGGACTGTTTCAAAGTCCCTACAACATTGATAAGCTTGTCACAAGTTGAAGTGTTATGTCAAACCCTAGTTTTGCTTTCACCCATTGGAAAATCTCAAAGCCAAACTAAGGGAACTCATTGTATACAATACTCCTTTACCATTCGTGGAGTTACCTGAACACCTAATTGAGTAAGGGTTTATTCCATGTCCACATTTCCCTTTTCAAGCATTTTTCATATTTCCCTTACAACATCCACTGCCTTCCATCATTCTTTTGTTGGTATTTCATCAATGTTGTTAAACTAGTGTAAATTATCTTCTCCTTTTCACCACATCGGGCTTGTGATTCATGGTTTTCGTCGTACCTTAAGACTACTAATTTTCCTTGAGGATTTCATGGGTGGTGGATGCATTCATTGGGTAAAATTTATGGCTCAAACTAGGTTCTTGTAAACAAGGAAAGTTCTTACCATCTTGGAAAGTTTTGAGTCCAGATTTTGTTTCCAGTCCAGTGATGCTTAGCTCCATTGTTAATTGCGCAACTAGATTGTTGAAATTGCTTGCTGGCAGAGACCAATCCTGCATGACACGCGCAAACGTTTTGGGTGTAGGATAGTGAGGAGGGAAATTCATTAAAGATGGAGCATGGCCAACATCTAGTGTGCCTTGACAGATCCAACGGTGGAAAACAATAGTAATAGTGACAATTGTTTGGTCGAATCAATGGTGGAAAATGAAAGAGTAGATGGTGCACATATTAAAAAAACAACACCTTCGGTTCCAAAAAGAAATATATATATATATATATATATATATATATATATAATATATATATATATTTATATATTATATATATATATATATAATATAATATATATATATATATATAAAATATATATATATATATATATAGATTATATGTTTTAAAATAATTTATAAAATTTTATAAGTAAATAATGAAATAAAATTATGATGAATACTTAAATATGTTGAAATTTTGAACATAATTTAGATGAAAACTATTTTTTTTAAATATTTAAACTATAACATATCTTTAATATGATTTATTTTTAATCAAATTTGTAAAAGCATTAATTTCTATAATTTATTTAATCTATAATTTTTTTTTTTTAAATATAAAAAAATTATTTCTACATTATTAAATTGTAATACCCCTCAGTGAAATGTGAAATTTAATTTACTTTTATTGAAGTAATTTGGCAAACTATGGTCCATAAAAAGACCTGGCATGAATAATAATAAACATGAATGTTTATTTTATGCTTAATTTTATTAATTAAAATTGGTTGTGGTTTGCCAAAAAATTACTGAAGAGAAAATATGTTAAGCGAGAGTTTCACTGATCGGATATTTAAAAGCTAATTATTCATCTCCCTAGAGATAAATTGTCTCAGTTAGGGAAAATGGAGCCAAGAAGGCGAGAAGGAAAAATCTTGAGGCAACTTAGAGACTTGGAACCTAGTTGGAGGAGGTCCAAGAGAGGAAATCAAAACGATTCCTAAGATTGGATGTTGTTGTTAAACTAGTGTAAAGTATCTTCTCCTTTTCACCACAGAGGGCTTGTGATTCATGGTTTTCGTCGTACCTTAAGACTACTAATTTTCCTTGAGGATTTCATGGGTGGTGGATGCATTCATTGGGTAAAATTTATGGCTCAAACTAGGTTCTTGTAAACAAGGAAAGTTCTTACCATCTTGGAAAGTTTTGAGTCCAGATTTTGTTTCCAGTTCAGTGATGCTTAGCTCCATTGTTAATTGCGCAACTAGATTGTTGAAATTGCTTGCTGGCCAGAGACCAATCCTGCATGACACGCGCAAACGTTTTGGGTGTAGAATAATGAGGAGGTAAATTCATTAAAGATGGAGCATGGCCAACATCTAGTGTGCCTTGACAGATCCAACGGTGGAAAACAATAGTAATAGTGACAATTGTTTGGTCGAATCAATGGTGGAAAATGAAAGAGTAGATGGTGCACATATTCAAAACGAAACACCTTCGGTGCCAAAAAAGAAATATATATATAATATATATAATATATATATATTATATTTTTAAAATAATTTTTGTTAAAATAATTTTATAAAATTTTATAAGTTAAATAATGAAATAAATTATGATGAATACTTAAATATGTTGAAATTTTGAACATAATTTAGATGAAAACTATTTTTTTTAAATATTTAAAACTATACATATCTTTAATATGATTATTTTTAATCAAATTTGTAAAAGCAATAATTTCTATAATTTATTAATCTATAATTTTTTTTAAAAATAAAAAAAAAATATTTCTACATTATTAAATTGTAATAACCCTCAGTGAAATGTGAATATTTAATTTACTTTTATTGAAGTAATTTGGCAAACTGTGGTCCATAAAAAAGACCTGGCATGAATAATAATAAACATGAATGTTTATTTTATGCTTAATTTTATTAATTAAAATTGGTTGTGGTTTGCCAAAAAATTACTGAAGAGAAAATGTGTTAAGCGAGAGTTTCACTGATCGGATATTTAAAAGCTAATTATTCATCTCCCTAGAGATAAATTGTCTATGACAAACCTAGACAAACTTGATTTGCTTAGATAGCTCTAGGTGGACCTATTCTGGTCCCTATCAAAATAATTATTCTGGAAGTGAATTTGCTCGAGGAGAGTGCTCGTAAAGGTTACCTGAACTCATTGGTTGGGTGGAGCAGTCTTTTCTCCTTAGTAATTTTGTGGTAGCCTAACAGATTTGAAAACATATAAGTAATTTTCCTACTATGTTAATTTTTCATTAAATGGAAATGGTTATGTTTGCAATCTATTATATTCATGTTGGAAGAGAAAGATCTATTATGGATGATTTTTAATCATAAATAGAGGAATGTTTCAGTATTGTTTTTTTTGTATACTATATAAGTTGTAGAGGAAACATTCTCTAAATTATTGTCATAATGTAGAGACATCAATGATCTAGTCCCTCTATGTTGAATCACCTACATGTTGACTAGAATTAGTTGGACATCATTCAAGTTGTGTCTCACTCTTTCCGCTACTTCAAGGTGAAAGAGAACCATATCAATTTTATTTGGAATTCCCTAGACATAAGTTTTGGTGTTTATAACCAGTAAGTGTTAAGGAGGTCATCTCGAGATGTATTCTTTCCATCTAGGGTTGTTATCATTCCACTCCAAGAACAATCATTATTGCACATTCCCACCCGTCCTCAGTGCATTCGCACTTCACCTTAGTACCATTATAGAAGTGATAAATTGTAACTCGATGCTTTTCTTGGTAGAAACACATATCCAATATATATATATATAATATATATATATTATATAATAATAATATTCTATTTGAAACCACTCCAGAGTGTACAATATTTAATTATAATGGACAAATTTATTGTGAAATAAAATGCATGATTATGATTAAATTTATGCATGCATAGACATGGCACTCGAACTATAGTCATCAAGTGCTTCTCTTAGCAAAATTCTAATAGTAGAAGTTGTAAATATATGTCATAAATATCACTACACTCATCATTACTACTATTGGGCCAAGAAGCTCATTCTATAGCGCAGTATGAGGGTGATGTGTAATTTCATGTGTGCTCAACATGGAGTTGACATGTGTCCTCTTAAAATAAAAATAAAATATTCTCTAATAGAAAAGGAATGTTGGTCATAATAAAAAATAAAAATGAATATGATATGCATGTTTAGGTAGTTGTCCATATAACATAATAAAATTTTGTGTTAACTAATTTATTTTAATATCAACTTTAAAGAAAACATAAACATATATTTATATATTTGAACTGCGATAAAATATTTCAATGTGCAAAGAGACGAAGTAATTCAAAGTAATATTGAAACGTGTGTGTATATATATATATGACAATAAAATATCTCAATGCTCATGTTCATTGAATCATGTCAATTTACATATCATATATGGTTTAAAGTAATAATAATAATAATATGTCTATATATTATATAAAGTAGTTGAAAAAATAAATTCTTATTGTTATGGCATTTCAAGTATCATTATTTTACATTTTCACCTTTTATTAAGGGTTAATTTTGTATGGAGTAAATATTTGTTGGAATTACATGTTTAACCTATTTTATTTCATACATTGAAGGGATTTTCAAAGTGTTAAATCCATTTATGCATTCAAAAATGCAATTATATAGATATATATATATATATATATATATATATATAGAGAGAGAGAGAGAGAGAGAGAGAGAGAGAGAGAGAGAAGAGAGAGAGAGAGAGAGAGAGATTCATTTATGAAGTTCCTAGAGGGAGGAGATGCAGTTTTTTAAAGTTTTGCACTATAAAAAGGGTTTATCTCAAGAGATTTGATCCGTCTAATCTCTTGCTAGATCCATGGTTAAGATGGATTTATACTAGTAATAGCTAACAAATCTCACTCAACACTTAGTCTCTAGATGTAACATTGTGTCAATACGTCTTTAGCAAGATTATGACTACTTGTAATCAATAAAAATGTTAAATTCCTCAATTAGTTTTGTTGTGTAAGGGGGTGATAACAATTGGATCTAAAATGTGAGCGACAACCAATTGAAGTGGAAATTATGCATTGCACCCTGTAATGTGAATTGGTAGAATTGTAAAAACGTTGAGCTATTATTATTATTAGTATTCAATTTTAAGGTCACAACCAAGAAAGAAACTAAATTGGTGTATGAGACCCCTTTGTTTGTGTGACAAAGGACCCACCGCCGTTTAGCGATTTGACTGCTAAGTCTACGAAGGGATACATACTCTATCCCCTCTAGTTTTGAACTTGTAACTTCTTAGAAAGAAACACATACTCTTAACCATTCAAATACTATATTCTCTGTAGAGTGATAAATACTAATTATCAATATAAGAATAATTCTAATCCATATTGGACTTATATAGTTAAAATTCCTCTACTAAATATATTGTAATTGTAAAAATTTGTGACTTAGTATTTTAATTTGAAGTTGAATAGGTGGTTGTATTTAGTTTACTTTTGTTCAAAGAAGCCATTATCATTGTGTTCATATATATTCATTTCATTGCGCTGATAAAAGTCATTCAGATGAAGTTTCCCCTATTTTGTTTTTGATATGTACTACACCTATGATTATAATCCTAGAGCTCTCACTTTCACAACTCAATTATGGCCCCCTCTTTCATTAGGCTATCATATCGATTCCTTGTCATCATGTTAAAAATTTGGATGTCGATTCGTTTCAAGAAAATATATCCCTAATACATAAAATTTCTTCCAACCCTCTTTTCTTCTAATTATAGGGTTATAATTTTATAAACATAAAAGTAATTTAAATTAAAAATGTTTAGAAATTCTATTGTAGCCTCCCTCATATATTAATGTTTTAGTAATTTTAGATAGGAATTGAACGAAGTTAAATTACCTCTGAACCATATTTAAGATGGAAAGATATAAATATGTTACAAACATATTTCGACTCAATGTTCTATGGTATATATCTAGGTTATGTATATTGGCTGTGTTTCTACACACCTGCAATTATATGACCTCAATATAATATATCTCGCTTTTTTCTTCTGAAAAAAAATATATCTAGGTTATGTATGTCAAATTATTATTGATGTCCTACGGACAATGTGACATGCATAGGTTTGGTGGGGCATTTAATTCCATACACTGGGCATGGGATAGTATGGGCAGTTCATTTTGGGAAAATTATTCATGAGAGAATAACTTATAATTAATATATATATAAAAGTAAGATATATAACTTAAAAATATAAAGATCAGTATTTATATAATGTATTTTATTAATTTTTGTGTATATACAAAAATTAAATTAGATATGCATATGTTTATAGGTTGACTTGAGGTTAAACATTTATTTATATATATTTGTTTGTATGTAAAATGGGGTTATATTTCATATATATATATAGGGTTAATGTCCACTGAGATCAAATTGGTCTATCGAACCTATAATTTTCTTAGTTCTTAATTGTTTGGCTTCTCGTCATTCTTGGCGAGATTGGTGTTGTAACTTTCTTTTTTTTCTCTACGGTCTTCCAACTTCCTTTATCTTGCATCTCCTTCATCTCTTCTGGTTCTTGGGACATTGGTGTCTTAGCTTCGCGATCTGTTGTGTTTGTCCTTTTGTAGATAGTCAGAGAAGAAGTTTGGTCTAGGAGATCTTCTTTGCTGTTAAATGAAGATTTATTTTTTGTGTGGTATTCAAATCCTCATAACTGTTGATGCTTGAGGGGTTGTCGAGTTCACTTTTTTGCTGTTGGGCGGGGCTTTCCCCATGCTTGTCTTAAGAGTTGTTTCTTTCTTTCCTGATTTCTTGCGATTCAGAGTTTTCTGGGGAGTATTCTTCCTTTATGAGAATTTAAGTAGTTAAAATGTGAGAAAAATTATCATTTTTACGATTTTTTCAACTTTCAGTAAGTAAAAGTAATTTTTCTATTTAGAATTTTATTTCATATTTGATATGTCAACTAAGTAATTGTTTAACTGTGTGTTCTTTAAAAATCAAGGGATAGATAAAAAGTCATGCTTTCGTGCACCACTGTATTCCTTGTTAACCTTGTGTTTTTGAAAAAAATAATAATATGTTGTAACAATCTAGAGAGACAATGTAAAGCACCATAAATTTTTCATATTTTTTCACAATGTATTTTGGAAAATACAAAATTTTGATTTCACTGAATCATAATGTACTTCCCTGCTCTATTTGACTGACAGCGATATGACATTAACATTTATTTAGCCCTAAGACCTGCACTTTATTCTTCGAGGACCTCCGGTTGAGGATCCGAACACACGACTCTATTATTAGTGGTTGTGATGTTCACATATGTTCTCCATTGATATTATGATGATGATAGCATTAATGGTTATGTATGTTCCCTAGTGATATTGATGATTGTAGCATTAATGGTTATGTGTGTTCTCTATTGATACTATGATGATCGTAGCATTAATGGTTATGTATGTTCTCTAGTGATATTATGATGATTGTAGCGTTAATGGTTATGCATGTTCTGTATTGGTACTATGATGATTGTAAAATTAATGGTTATGTATGTTCTCTATTGATATTATGATGTTGATAACAGTAAAGGATATGTATGTTCCCTATTGATATCACGATGATGATAACTTTGATTGATAAGTATGTTTTATATTGATGTTACGATGATGATAGCGTTTATGGATATGTATGTTTCCCATTGATGTTATAATGATGATAGTCATGATGGATGTTTCCCCTATGTTAGCTACTTACGTTAGTTCTGGTTCACAATGAACAATGATGTGAATGACTAGGTGATGTTGATGATGCTTTATGACAATGACTAACACTGAGAAACTTTGTTACTGATGATTATTGAGTATGACAGTCAATTTTGAAACCTACTATATATATATATAATTATATATATATATATATATATATAATATAATATATATATATATAATATAATATATATATATATATATATAATAGATATATATATATATATATATATATATATATATATATATATAATATATAAATATATATATATATATATAATATATATTATGATGATATGTTAGTGGTTGCAGGCACAGATTAGTTGCTTAACCGAATGACTCACATATGGGTGATGGGGTTGTACAGTTGGATAGAACTGCAGGGGAGGGGTGAGACAGTGTCCCTGATCTCACTCACTAGTGCTCCCATTGTGACTTGGGCTGGAAAGGTTGAAACACCTTCGCCTTGAAGATCACGATGTCATGGGGGTAGGTCCCAAATTTGGGTCACGCATGAGGATTTTACTGGGGGGCACACATAAAGGCAGATTCCTTGATCCCCAACACTATAGTCTCAATATAGCAGGCATCATAAGAGATGATAGCGGTCTTTGTCGTTGCACCTATACTTCCCCCTCGTATCCACTGGGTGCTTGAAGAGAAAGTGGCGTGGCACCCTTGGAACATTAAGGGAAGTTCTTGAAGGGCATGACCAACTTGGCACCCTTGGCTTCACAGTTAGGCATGACACCCTTGGAACTTCAAGGGAAGTTCTTGAAGAGCACGATCAACTTGGCACCCTTGGAATCATTAAAAATAAATAAATAAATAAATATAATCAAGTTATGAAAACCTTTTAAATTCATATCAAGTGGTAAATGACGTTAGAACGAAGGTAATTAAATCAAAAATAAAACCTGAGGTAAGGGGAGAATAGGAAGAAATAAAATATTTTATCTTTAGAACTCTACCCTTTCCATATTGGAAATTATTAGGTAGATTATGTACATAAGTAACTTAATTAGGTAAAAGGGGGAAAGAGGGACATAGATGTAAGTATAAATATTAGTCCTAAAATAGTTAAACTTCATTAAGAGAAAAGGATATTGAATTAAAATAAGATTAATAAATTAAATTTTAAAGAAATTTAGAGAACCTCCATGTGGCGATAGCCAACATAAGAATATCCATCTCAGAGACAAATTGAGTTAAATTAGGAAGTATTTAGGGGACCAAATCTTAGAATTATTAATTTCCTTTAGTAATGAACACAAATTAAGGAGTAGAAATGGGGTATCAAGAGACAACTAGGAGAAGAAAAAGGGTCTTGTTGGGGTGAAGAAAAATATTATTTTTAAATTAAAATTTAAGTAAATAATTCTCGAGATCCTTGGTGAGAGAATGACACATGGGTGGATGAATAATCAAACTATTGGATTAACAAAAATAATTAATTATGCATGAAATGCCAAGTGTCACCTATGAAGCCTCCTATAAAAGAAGGGGCAAGCCATGGGAGAAAATATTTTTTACCCTATTGTTGGATGGATGAGGCTATGTCAGAGTAGTGGCTACGAGCTATAGTTTATTTTGGTGAGGTAGCGAACTTTAGAGAGGGGACTCTTGAGCCAAGGAGTGCTCTCCTCTACCAGCTAGCACATTTCCTCCATTGTACAACCCCATTGCAGGTCAGGTGTCTATGGGGAAGGAGATTACCCAAGGAGTAAGTTGGGAGGTCAACTGGTGTGTCAATACATTTGGATCAAGCACGTCAAAATTCACACATGGAGGCGAACAAAAACAAGGGAGTGAAAGTAGTGGAAAGTTAAGATTGAATCTCGTCTCTTGGTGAACAATATCTATGTTGTTATAATGTTCTTTTATATAACTTTATTGTGATTATAGCTAACAACATGTAAAATAGATGATATGTGTAATGCAGTGAATTTCATGGATGTTTTATATAAGTTCTTAATATTTATGAGTTCTCAATGCTATATTTTTATGGTTGTATTGTTAGTTTACTTTATTATTCTTTAAATAAAAATATATCATAGGATGGGTAACCTTTATAGGTTCTTGTTGATATAAATCACTTATCAATTCCAAACCTTCCTATTGAAAGTTAACCAACAGTTGTATATATTAATAAACAAAAGAGGAAACATACAATTGAGGCCTTGATGTTAGTAGCCCTCCTTGAGTGAATGTCCAAGTCCAAACTCAAACTCTCCAAGCACTCCTTCTCCAAGCCAAAGTGAATAGCATGTAGGCACTATCTCAGCATGAGGTTGAAAATAATCAGAGACCAACCATTTTGGAATGGAAGAGGATGAATTTATAGGCAGGGAGAGGGAGTTAAGATATCACCAAAGATAGGGGAAGGTCCTCATCTCAAGGAGGAAGCTCATAGGGATAAGATCAAAGGGTAATATTAGGAGAATTCGACCACATCCACAACGAACATCATCTAGCTCGTCGTTCTGGAAGCCTCTAGATCACAAAGCTTCTCCTCCACTTTGGGAAAAAATTTCTTTTAGGGTTCAACGGGAGTATCCAAGCAAAAACCGTGCTGGCAGCACGAGGCTCACATGGTGCAACCTGTCATCAACACAAGAGGGAATTGTCACAGTCGCGCTGACTAAGAAATTAGGGTTTTGAGCTCATTTTTCTCAGGAAAGGCTCAAGGCAACTTTTCATTAGTTCTTCACGGAGGATCTAGGTTGCATATCAGGATGGGTACACTACACAGTTGTCAATTTTTGGGCACTCCGGGGTATGACATAGGGAAGTTTAGGAGGTGTGACAAATTACTGTGTAACACCATGGTTCATCATGTATGATTTTCATATTGAGAAAATATTTGTCCGAATGCGACGTTGGACCATGGTTGACCATCATTGATTTTCATATTGAGACAATCTTTGTCATATTTAGTGGACAATGAATCTGTTTACTGGGAAATTGTGTAGCAACAAAAAATGGAAATCATTGAATTGTAAAGTCAATGCAGTGCACTTAAGAACACAATGATTGATATAGTTATCTATTCAATTATGGAACTTTCAATGATTAATTTATCAACAGGTTCCTTGAGCAATAAAGAGGGATAAATATTTCAACAACAAAGGGTGGAGATTATGGAACTGAAATTGGAAAAGCCAATCCAAGTTACTACAAAATTAAAGATGTATTGAACCAAACACTCTACAACTATGCTTGATGTTTTACAAACTTTGCTTATTATTAGGTGATTCCATAATAATATTCTTATAACAAAAGACATAGACATCTTTTTAAATTTGATTATGTTGGCATCTATTGTCAAGTACAAAATTTTAAAACTATTTAATAATAATATAAAGAGTATATATTTGATATATAAATTTATATTAAATAATAAAATGATCACATTTTTATAATATAAATGTTTTTTATTAAAAAAGGAAAAAAATTACCAATAACTCATTATAAATTTTTTAATTGACTTTCGAAATTTTTTATTACAATTTTCACAATTTCTTAGTTGATTCTTGTGCATCCGTAAACATAATGCCATTGTCTGTAGCCAATAAAATCAATGTTAAATGGGATCAGACCGATTCAAATATTATTCAGTTGGACAGGTCTCTTATCCAAGCTATTGGTGAACTCAAAAATGTTCTTATTCACCTATCATCTGATCAGCTAGTTCACCAATGAATAAACATAACAATCGTGGACATCTTGGAAGCCTACTGTGTATTGTTAAGTAGAGACTAGTCTAGCAAACTACAGGGGTATTTTGCTACTGACTGGTCACATTTATGGCATTCGTATAAGGGTAGGAATAACCAAATCTGGGTCGAATCAGAACCTTACATGAAACACACTGTTACACCCTTCGAAGGAAAAAATGAGCTTGTGGCTTTCACAGATTTAATTTTTGGAAGCTCAGCCTTCCCCAATCCCACCACACACATAGTGGGAACTAGTGTACAGTAGATAGTAGTAGTACTAGTGTAGGATGTAGCCCTAGTATTTTTAATTTGTGGACATTTTATTTTGACAGTTCTAAGACACGAGAGGGCTCTAGAGCTGGTTGTGTTTTAATATACTTGCAATAGTGAAAGCACTTGATTTCTCACGACTTGGAATTTGGGTGCACGAATAACATTGCGGAATATGAAGCACTCATATTGGGCTTACAGAAAGCCATTGATCTAAAAGTTGAAGTACTTAAAGAAATAGGTGACTTTGATATTGTCGTATGACATGTATGAAATACTACACACTTTGTGTCACCCAATTTGAAAAACCATCAATAAGAGTTATGACATTTGATTTCTCAATTCCAAGCTTTTAATATTGTATCTTTTACTAGAATGCATAACGAAAACGTGGATGCATTAGAAAATGTTGTTGTTAGGTTGTCATTGCTTGGCGATGGTTTTTCTATTGAAATTATTTATAAGCCATCTCTCCCTAAAAACATCACTAATTTGTGCATTTTCAATGATGACCAACAGATACTGCACTTCATGGCAAATTTTGATTTTTTCAAAGACGCAACCATTAACGAAGACGAGCACGATAAATTAGTGCAAGATGTGGCTCGAGTAAACAAGGGGAATTCCATGTTTAAGGGCATGGTATAACTAGAAAATTTGTATGACTTGCATAATTGCTTTCGAGGACTGGTGAAGGCAAAAACTCACAATCCAAATTTGTTGCACGAATAGATCAATATGGGTATAGAAAGTGATCCAAAGTTTGTCAATTTAGGTACTTGTTGCACACATCAAGAGAATAAATCCTTTATCTGCCTTCTAAAGCAGTACCGAGATGTCTTCATGTGGAGGTATGATGAGCTCAAAACCTATGACACACGAATAATCCATCATGTTATTCCAATGAAAGAAGGGGCCAAGCCTTTTCAACAAAAGCTATGGAAATCACACCCGACACTTGAGCCCCTAATTCAAAATGAGTTATGGAATTTGTTGGATGTGCGGATCATCTATAAAGTGTCACATTCGACATGGGTCTCTAATCTAGTCCTAGTAAGGAAGAATTCCAAGTAAATCCGCTTGTGCATGGATTTCTGAAATCTCAATCGCGCCTTGGATAAAGACAATTATTCAGTGTCATCAATGGAGTAGATATTACAGACTATATCAGGGTCAGAATTTTTTTCTCTATTCGATGGATTTTCTGGTTACAACCAGGTTCTAGTCCCAAAACTTGATAGACTTAAGACAACTTTCCGAATGAAGTGGGGCATGTTCGCCTTCATAAGAAAGCCTTTTGGTTTGGTTAATGTCGGTGCAACTTTTCAACGTGCGATGGACATCACATTCTGTGGTTTGATTGGCGAGAGTGTGGTGGTGTATCTTGATGACGTGACGATTTTTTCAAAAACAAGATTCGACTACCTACGCCATTTGAAGAAAATCTTTCAGCGATGTTGAAAATACGAGATATCTCTTAATCCCAAGAAGAGCATTTTCGGAGTGTCCAAGGGAAATATATTGGGCCACATCATAGAAAAAGTGGGTTAAAGTGGACCCTGAAAGGGTTAGGGCTATCATGTAGATTACATTCCCAGTGAACAAGAAGGCCATGCAGTCCTTCCCGGGGAAGATAAATTTTCTCTGCAAGCTCATCTCTAATTTTGCTCAAATAGTAAAAGCCATGCAGGAGATGGTGAAGAAGGATGCAGTAGATAAGAGGGAAAAAAGGGAAAAGGATGCATTTTCCCATACTAAGAAAACAATTGCGGAAGCACCAGCCTTGTACAACCCATATTTCAACAAGGATTTCCTTCTCTACACCTTTGCTTATGATACTTCTCTTATCATCGTGCTTATGTAGAAAGATGATCACAATAATTAGAAGCGCATATCCTTTATGAGTTATAGCTTACAAGAACTTGAAATCAACTATCCCACCATTGATAGACAGGTTTATGAAGTCTACAAGGCGGTTAAGAACTTCTGATTTATCATTTGAAGAATCATTGTATTATCTTTGTGCCACACTCAACAATCAGATCAATGTTTGTCCAACAAGATTTGGATGAGAGAAGAGTGAACTGGATGAATGCTTTACATGAATATGATCTCGAATTTAAACTAGTTCACACTATCAAGGTCCACGTTCTATGTCGACTAGAAATGGAAGTAGTGAATACATCATAACTTGATCCATCTAGATGAGAGCAAGAAATCGAGATGTACAACATGGAGCAAACTCCCCCCACTAATATTCCAACCTCTTGGTATGTGGACATGTGATAATATCTCGACCACGATACTCTCCCCTTTGATCTATCCGCACGAAAGAAGAGGGTGGTCATATTGAAAGCTTTATCTTACCAGTTGGTACATGGAGTGCTTTTCAGAAAACACCATAATGGGGTACTTCTTAGATGCTTAGAAGCACATGATTCAAAAAAGGTATTATGTGACCTTCACGATGGACCAACCAGAGGGCACTTTCCGGGTGGCACTACAATGCAAAAAGTTATGCAGGTTAGTTTTTATTGCCCCACATTATTTAAAGATGCTCACACTTATGCCCACAAGTGTCTAGTCTGTCACAGATGTGTCAGCCAAGGAAATAAGTCAGTCGCCCCATTACAACCTATCGATGTGGAAGAACCATTTCAACAATGGGGTTTGGATGTTGTTGGTGATATTTTTCTTCACTCGTTGAAGAATCACCAAAATATTATCACTACCACATACTACTTCATGTGATGAACATAAGTGGTTCCACTCAAGCAAGTGAATGATCAGGAAGTCATCAATTTCCTTAAGCAGAATACCATTACCAGGTTTGGTGTTTCGACTTCACTTGTTTTTGACAATGCAACATATTGTTCATCAATCAGATTATATGATTTTTTATTGGAAAATGGTATCATATTGAAACATTCATCTAATTACTATTCGCAGGGAAACATTGTTTCCAAGTCAACTAATAAGAACCTCATTTATATCATCAAACCTTCTCTGCTCTGCTGAATTCCCTATGAGCTGGCTGAGTCACGCTTAAACCTTCTCTGAATACCTCTCCTTACTTTGTGGTGTACGAAAAAGAAGTCATCCTACCTTTGAACATCTATTTACCTACCCTTCAAATTTCGCAAGAATCTTAGGGTAAACCGTTCCTATTGGTCCAAAGTAGGATAAATACCCTTCTCAACCTATAGGAAGAAAAAACGAAATCTAAAGATAAATTCCTCTCCACCAGAGCTGTATCAAGTGATGGTTTGACAAGAAGTTTGTAGGGAAAAATGAATTCAGTGTGGGTGACCTGGCCTTGAAGTGGGACAAATCCCATGAAGACAAAGGTAAACATACTAAGTTCTAATCCCTGTGGATCAGATGGTTTACAATGCAAGAGAACTTTGGCCAAAACACATATCGCCTCCAATCTTTAAATGAGAAGATTGAATCTCTTATTTTTAATGGCTAAGGTTTAAAACAATATTTTCAATGATGTTCTACGAATGTGCCCTACCCTATGTACATAGTTTTGTTTTTTGGTTGTTTATTTTGTTTGGTTTTACGTTTTTATTTTCTAATTATTTAAATAAGCCACGTGTGTGAAAATGTTTTCTGGCTTCGCTATGTTTGGTTGAATTGAGAAGAGTCTTATGACGCTACAGCATTTTGCTAATCATCAGTCCTTCTTCTATGTTTTGGTTACACTTTTTGGTCGATGATGTTCTAACAAAAAATACAATCCTTCAGTAAGGGGAGTTTTTTGTTGATCCATGATACCTGTCTCTATTATGGAAACCTTACGCCCATACTTGGTTCTTTATGTTTTGGTGTTTCGGTGCATATCCAATCAAGTAGAGAAGGAAAAGTGGAAAAATCTAAATGAGAAAATCTAAATCAGAGGTCTTTATATGCTTCTCTGAAGGAAAAACCTCTTCTGCTCTCAATAATTCAGGATCCCTCTTCTGCCCATGAAATGAATAAGTTCCTATGGAGAGCCCTTTATAAAATATATAAATAAAGGTTAAATAAGAGAAAGGCTTCTTGCGTAGGGAGGTGAAGCAAGAAACTCCGTCGGGGTATTGTTTAGGCTTGCTTACAGTGGAGTAATGTTTGTTTTCCTGCATTGACCCCATTGGGGTACTTTTCAAGCATGTTGGCAATAGAGCAACAACAAAGATGAAAAACTATACCCTGAAAATCTAAAGCTCGCAAACTATACTACCCTTTTCGATTTCGAAACATTGCGATATTATTAGTCTTATGTTTGCGTTCAATTGAGAAAGGACTGAGAGGACTATGTTTATTCATGAGGTAAGTGGGGAAACCAAAGTGACCTGTACAATGAATTAATACTCCTTGAAGAACTAGACCCTGCATGAAAGAATTAACTGAGGTAGAGAAGCTAGAATTCAACCAGTGTGTCGCCAAGTGTCGTCGTTGCTACAACACCCTCCAAAATTTTGGCCTACATCCAAATTTCGAAGCCTACTTTGACTTTGGATGCTGTCGTTGTAAACATTAAGAGTTACTCCATGTGTTTTCTCTAAGTGTCCTTGTACCATTTACAAGAAAATCAAAGTGTCGAGTTTTAATTTGTGGAGTATCGTACAATGCACACAAGTTGGTTTTGGTGGTTTCAAGGGGTAACCTTTGTGTAAATGAGTTGGTCTTACCATGGAACATGTATCACACTCATTTAAGTTTCGAGCATTGTTGCACAAGTGTCATGATGGTTGTTGTAAAGTGTATCTTTGGTGTCGCCTTTGGAGTAGGTCATCATAAACTTGTCACAATGAGGAAAGGATGTTGTTCATGTGTTATGAGTGTTCCATGTTGTGTCATCAAGTGATCTAACTTTGTCATCATGTCCAAATTCATGTTTTTTCCCTTATTCATTCCACTGATCTTATATGTAGTCAAATTGGGAAAATTCCATGACCGAGCCACTCAGCCTCTTTCAGCAAGCCTAAATTGCACATTGCGCAATCTCAACGTTCAAGCAATAACCTTGCCTCTTGGAACTGCATAATGCACAATTTCTGCTTCCCAAAATTTCCCACTACGTAATATTAGTGTTCAAGCCCAACCCATGAGCTCCAAAACTGTGAAATATACCCCTCCAGTCAGCCCTGAACTGTGCATTACACAATCTTAGTTCTCAAGCCTCAGCCTTGAGCTCCTAAACTGCACAATTCCATAATCACCTAGCCTCCTCGTCCTTCCATCACTACTTAATGGTCAATCTCAGTTATCAAGCCCTCATCCTAGCTCCTTGAATCCCTCAACTGCACAATCATCAAGACCAGTCCATCCTGAACTACGCATTATGCAACTTCAAGGCTCATACCTAACCCTTGACTACTAGAGCCGTGTAATTGTGTAGTCCTTGAGCCTCTTCCTCAACCTGCCACCCAGTTTTAGCTCAGCCAGTGGATTATCATGCAACATCTTATACTATTAGTTTATTGGATTGATGTCGTCTTGTCATGAGTGAATTGCAGATACATGTACTCTATCATTCTATGACAAGATTATGAATAAGGAGATGGAGGAAAGGACCATGCTAGAATAAACCTTTGTAGGTGAAAATACAAGTTGATCATTCAGGAGGAAGCAAAGGGACATTAGCTTGTGACAACATCCCAAGATCTAATTGGTGGGCTCCAGTATTGTAGCAATAATACTGCGACTCCTGGGACTCCCTTCTTTACTTTTATCAACCCGGTAGTTTGTAACAAACTTGGAAGCAACAGTGCTATATGCACAAGTACTAGCTCTTGCCGCAACTGTCACTTGGTCAGTTGGCACAAGTCGACTAGGGGCTTAAGCCAACTTCTATGAGCTCTGAGAAGAAGCTTTTTAAATGATGGACTATAGCTAACTCAAAGGAAGCTAATCTACTTGCAGAAAGAAACTGAAAAGCTGAAAGGAAATGCAAACCCTAGCAAACCCTAATTTTACCAGCTAGCCCTACTGATGCAAGAAAGAGGATGCAAGCTACTGAAAGAGGTGCCATTAACTTCTAGGAAGGTAAAATACATGTGTCTAACCTACTACTATCTGAAGAAAACATTCTTTTTGTATTTTTGAATAAGTTGTCAGAATTATCATGCATGTGCTTTCACTGTTTTTTATTGTGCAGAGGTGGATCGGCGAGAGAAAATGCTTGTAGGAGTTTGGGAAGGTTAGAAGAGGGCCTAAGGGGTCCCTAGCACCCTTCCAGAGAGTTTCACAGAGTTTGACGATCAAGAAACTGCTTTCGTGAGCTTCTACAGAAAGTCTGCAGGGGTTCTACAGGATGTTCTGGAATTTCTATAGGATGTTCTGTAATTTTCTACAGGATGTTCAGAAAGGGGATTTTGGAGGATTGATGGAGGGAAAAAGGTGAAGGAGTGGGTATGGAGGTGAGATAAGGGTATAAGGAGGTCCAGGGCTTGGTGGATGGAGTTGTGGAGTGATGAAGATGGTTGGATTTGTTCAAGGAGGGATAGAACAATGTTGCACAAAAATATGGGAATTAGGGCGAAGCGAGCGAATGTGGAAAAGTTTAAGGCAAGGATCCAAAGTAGAGGATGGAGCAGGTGGGATTGATGGAGTACGAGTAGATATAGAAGTGTTACAGGTGCTCTGCAAGTTATTTTTCAAACGGAACAAACAAGGACTTGGAAAATCAAAGACCTAATTATGTTAGCTTATTCTGACCTAGATAACAGCAAAGAAATGGAACAGAAGTTCATTTGCACAAAATCAGGTGAAATAAGTATGCAACTAAGCAATCATAAACCTAAGCATGCAACCAAAACTGATATCAAGTTCGGCAACTAAGAATCTAACACCACTAATTGCGTGGTGAAGCAAAGACAATGTTTTTGGTGGCAGCAAGGTCACCTTGGTCCCAGCGCATGATTCCACTGAGGGAGAGGTGAGATCCAAGGTGCTTGATGGCCTTTTTCTGAATATCTTCCCTGTGATTAACCTATCAAATAAATCTAAACATGAAAAAGCCTTTAACCATCAACTATGATCTAAGTAACCAAGCGAGATTCTAATCTAACTTAACAGAAATTACTTTGCAAAGACATAAAAAGAAAATAACAGTACACAAAGGAAGCCTTGGCACTTGGGTTGGGCCCAACCCCAAGAGCTA
>APFE030268587.1:0-14877 GCA_000404065.3 Pinus taeda | reverse complement strand
TTAATGTAGCACAAGAAAGACAAAGTGATATATTTCATCTAGATTCAAGTTGTAGCAATGACATGTCAGGGAACATAGAAATGTTTTCCAATCTAGATGAAAGTGTGAAATCTGAAGTGACATTAGGGATGGATAGAAAACTCTCTGCCATGGGAAAAAGGAAGAGTTAATATCCTAACAAAGAAGGGGGAGAAGAAGTACATCTAAGATGTCTACTTTGTCCCTGATCTTAAGCATAATCTCATAAGAATTGGGTAACTCATGCAAAAGTGCTACAATGTCTTTTACAAAAATGATGTGTGCACAATTTTGGATATGCCTCCAAGTAGACAACTGATTGCAAAGGTTCATATGGAAAACAATACAATGTTTTCCCTAAAGATAAGAACATATTTGAAAGAAGAAGGTGCACAAGAAAAACTATCAATGAACTCACAAGAGGATGGAAGAAAAGATGCAGCGGTCATACAAGTGAACTATCAAGCAGAGGTCAAAGATGAAAATTGGTTATGGCATTTGAGATTTGGACATATCAACTTTTGAGGTTTGGACATTTAAAGAGGTTTGAATTTGTTGCATAGGAAAGGCATGGTGAAGGGATTACCACTCATAGAAAAACCGGACAACCTATGCATCTTGGGCAAGCAACATAGAGAGATGTTTCCAATAGGAAAGTCAATAAGGGAAAATGCACCTTTGGAGATTTTCCACTCAGATTTATGTGGCCCAATGCAGACACCATCAATTAGTGGTAGCCATTATTTATTGACCTTCATAGATGACTACATAAAGAAGAGATGGGTATATCTGCTCAAACAGAAAATTGAAGTGTTTAAGCACTTTTGCCAATACAAAGCTCTTTTTTAGAATTAAAGTGGACACTACATCGAAGTCCTTAGGACTGACAGAGGTGGCGAATACATCTTAAATTATTTCCTATGATTTTGTAGGGAGCATGGAATTCACAAGCAACTTACAACAAGATATACATCTCAGCAAAATGGTGTAGCGATGTAATATTCCTAACCCAGAATATTCCTCAAACACCAGCAAAAACTCAAACCAAATATATGCAAATCATATAATAACCCAGAAGTGATAAAATAACAGTGGAACAACATATAATAATGTAAACCGGAAATATAAGCAGATACACAAGAAACGCAGCGAGAAATTCTAAGCCATTTTATTTTACTAAGCAATAAATGAGTACAAGAGGTGATTAGACAGATGGCACCTCGACTTGCACAAGGCAAGTGAAGAAATACTCTCAGAATGATAAGAATGGCCTCTCTGCGTGGATGTTCTTGTTGTGCTACTGTTGCTAGAAAACAAATGATGATTTGGGGTTGCTCCCCTCCTTGGAAAAAGCTGAAACTCTAGATTCGGGCTCTACTCAAGAAACCCAGAAAGCTTTCCTGGAATGGTTCACCCTTGAAAAACAACCTCTTGGGGTTCTGCACAGTTCCTCAATGCCCTGCGTTGCCACTGAAGAAAACCCCTCTAAACTTTGCCTGAAACATGGCCTGAAACCTTGCCAAAAACCCTCCAATGAGACAAGAGCTGGACCCCTGCTCAATCTCCTAGCATAAATCCACCTACAAAACCCCAATCCAACACTACAACCAAAAAGAACTGCATCCCTCTCCAAGTACTGCGCAGTCCTCCAAAATGCTGATGAAACTGCTGCTGAAATGCTGATAAAAGCACTACTGAAATATCGATGGAAATACCTTGCCCAAGCAGGCACTCGAAGTCCGCCAGGGTTAAGGGTGAGATCTCTGAATGGAGACACTCAATGCAATAAACAGTGTTGCAGACCAGGTAAATAGCCAGCGTGCTCAGAAGTCGAAACGACTAGCTCAAAATGCACATAATTGAATGATCAAAATGAGGGGGCTCCTCTCTCTTTTATAGCCTTCGCCTCTCTCAATCCCAAGGCTCACCTCTTCCTACGTGGTTCCCCTCTTGCCACGTGTTCCTTCCCTCTTGCACAGTCTCTCCATGTGTCTACGTGGGCTCCATTTCTGCGTCCCCCTTTGGCCCCCTTGGCTCCCCTTTAAGTCACAACATTGTGCTACTAGGAAGTGAATTTTTATTCTAAAAGTGAGTTATGTCCCCCGTCCTGACTTTTTTATTTACAAATAACTACAAAAGGAAAAAATTGAAAAAAATCGAATATTCCAATTAGCCATGGCTAATTAGGAATATTACAGTCTCCCCCGGCAAAACGTTGCTTGTCCTCAAGCAACTAAAGTGATGGATGCTGCAAGATCTTCTCATTCTCCCAAGTGGCATCCTCATCCGGCAAATTCTTCCACCTCAACAAGAATTCTCAGTCTGTCCTGTTCCGTAGCTGCCTCTCCTTGGTATCAATGATAGCCTCTGACTGCAATACCAAATGCCCCTCGTCATCCATGGGTGGTAGCTCATCTGTCACTATCACCTGCTGCCCCAATGCCTTTTTTAGGCACGATACATGAAAAATGTTATGAATTCTACTGCCTTGGGGCAGCTCCAACTCATATGCAACCTGTCCAACCTTGTGAATCACCCTCTACAGCCCATAAAAGTGGATCTTGAGCTTCTCAGCTCCCTTTTGCTTTAGTGACGACTGTCGGTATGGCTGTAATCATAGGTAGACCATGTCCCCCACCTCGAACTATCTCTCCACCCGACCCCTGTTGGCATACAGCTTCTACCAGTTCTGTGTTGTAGCCATGTTATCCTTGAGAGCTCGGAGAGTATCCTGACTCTCTTGGATCCAAATCTTGGCTCTAGGAGCCCTGCTGTCACCAAACATCACGTCAGCAAAAGATAGAGGATGATACCCATATAAGGCATAGAATGTTGACATACCGATGGAAAAGCTCCTTGCAAAACCTGCCCATGAAACGGTTATCCCTGTCATTGACGATGGTCTTAGGAAGACCATGTAGCCTGAAGATCTCTTTGAAGAACAGCTCGGCCACCTGTGTTGCTGTATAGTGTGCGGATATGGCAAAAAAGTGTGTGTACTTCGTCAGTTGATCAATGACGACAAAGATACAACCCTTGCCCTATACCATGGGCAACCCTGTGATGAAGTCCATCGAAATACTCTCCCATTTCCTCTCCCGAATGGGAAGAGACTGCAATAATCCCACGGGATGGCTAATCTCTCCCTTGTTCCTCTGGCAAATATCGCACTCCCGGATGTGCTAGAGTATGTGCTCCTTGAGACCCTTCCATGAGAACCTCTCCCTAATGGCCCTGTAGGTTTTGGTAAACCCCTGATGTCTTGCCAACAGTGGATCATGCGATGCTTGGAGTATCTTATTCTTGAGCTGAGACCCCTCAGTCAAGAAGATTCGGTCCCTGTACTAGATGATCTCATCAACCACCCTGTACTTGTCATCTGCCACCTGCCCATCGAGAACCTCACATGCAAACCTTTCCTTGGAGTACTCTACTAAGAGTCGAGCCCTCCATTCTGTATCCAAACTCATAAGAGGCAACGTGGCTGGTCTACGTGAAAGGGCATCTGCTACCATGTTGTTCTTACCCTTGACATACTCAATGTCAAAGTCATATGCATGGATTTTGCTAATCCACTTCTGCTGCCTCTCCTGTAGTTGCTTCTGCTCTGAAAAGAACTTGAGGCTGTTGTGATCAGTCCTCACCCTGAACCTGTTACCCACGAGATACTGTCGGTACTTAACCAATGAATGCATGATGGCTAGCATCTCTTTGTCGTATATAGAATACAACCTCTCATGCGGAAGGAGCTTCCGAGTCTCAAAGGCTATAGGATGACCTCCCTGCATCAACACTATGCCGATCCCCTCTCCCGATGCATCACACTCCAAAACCAAAGGTTGTACAAAATCTGGGAATGCAAGCATTGGGCAACTGCTCATAACCTCCTTGAGCCTATCAAAGGCTCGTTGCGTTGTATCTGACCAACTGAATGCCCCCTTCCTCGTCAAATCTGTTAAGGGTGTAGCAAGCTACGAGAAACCTTTGACGAACTTCCAATAGTAGGCACAAATGCCAATGAACCCTTGAAGTTCCGTCACATTTCTCAGCTCCGGCCATTCTTTGATGGCCCTAATCTTCTCCTCGTGGACTCTCACTCCATCCACTCCTATGATATGTCATAGAACTATTTCTCCTGTAAGATATGCAATACCATCTCAATGCGCTGGAGATGCTCCTTCCAAGTCTTGCTGTAATTGAGAATGTCATCAAAGAATACCAACACAAACTTCCTCAAGTGACTATGGAAGATGTGATTCATGCAGGACTGAAATGTAGCGGGGGCGTTGGTTAGCCCAAAATGCATCACCAAGAACTCAAAGTTCCCATAGTGACACCTGAAGGCGATCTTGGGAATGTCCTACTCCCTCACGCTAATCTAATGGTACCCAGATCTGAAATCAATCTTTGAGAAGAATCATGCTCTCCTCAACTCGTCCATCAACTCATCAATCCTTGGTATGGGGTACCTGTTCTTCAAGGTCTTCTTGTTCAGGGCCCTGTAGTCAATGCACATCCTCAATGTACCGTTGTTCTTCATCACCAACACCACAGAAGAAGCAAAAGGTCTCATGCTCGATCGAATGTGCCCAAGTGCCAACAACTCCTGGATATCCCATTCAATCTCATCCTAATATGCCTTGGGGTGCCTATAAGGGGTGGTGATCACTGCCTGAATGCCCTTCTCAAGCTCGATAATGTGCTCAAACCCCCAATCCGGTAGCTGTCCTAGTGGAATCTCCCCAAACACTATGGCATACCGATCAAGGATGGACTATATCTCTGGATGTACCGTTTGCCCTATAGTCCCTACCTCTGATTCACGCAGTTCCACTGCCCACTCTATGTCTCTCTTCCGGAAGACTACCTCCATCCGATGAGCCAACACAGTCTAAGGCGGATATGTGTGTTGTCCCCATATCTTCTCATTCCTCCTTGCCTTCTCATCATCCCACTCCATCTCTAGGGTCTTCCAATCTATTGTGACCTTCCCTAGAGTGATAAGCCACTGAAAACCTAGTATCATGTTGGTGTCTGGGATATCGACCACGAAAAAGCGGTTAGTCAATGTGTAACTTCCCATCGTCGCTGAAAGCTCTGGAACATAACATGCACACGTCATGGTCTGATCTCCTAGGACCAAGACTGAAAACCCATCGAAGCTCTCTATCTGAATACCTCTCCACTCAACCATCTATGCATTGATGAAGTTGTGGGTTGCCCCACTGTCAACCAAAACTGATACGCACTGGCCACGTATTGTCCCTCATACGCGTAGCATCAGATACTTGGGAACTCCTCGCAACGCTACAAGGGCCCCTCCGGTGGGTGGAAAAGATGCACCACCTGCTGCTAGTGGTGGAGGTGGGAAAGGTCCCTGTATGACATGGCTATCTCCTGCCTCCACATCCTCCTCATCATCCTCTTCTCCACTGCTCTCGGAGAAGACCTCAATAAAATTGTGCTTTGCTAGCAGCACATCTATGTCCTAGTGCCCATGGCTCCTTACAGGTGAAGCAAACCCGCTTCTTCTTCAACTCCCTCCTAGCATCGTCGTCAAGATGTACTTGTCCTAGATTCCCCTTTGGAGGAGGAACCCTCACATCCTTCTCCTTAGACTGAAAAGTCCATCTCTAGGGGTAAGGTGTCTGGGACCTGGGTAAGACATCATGTAAGTCTCGGGTGCTGTTAATAGCGTCCTAGGGTGTGGCTAGTTTAGTGGACCGGACTAAACCCCGAAATGACTCTGCTAACCCCTCAACATACATGTAAACCCTCTGTGTCATGGATAGGTGTGACACCATTGTAGAGACCCTCAAGAAATCTGCAATGTAGGTCTCTAGGCTCCCTGTCTATTTGAGCCTTGTCAGCTCAACAAAATGCTGCTCTGGATCCCTCCGATCAAATCGCTCCATCAGTGTCCTGGTAAACTCATCATATGTCATCACTCTAGAGTGCCCTATTGTAACCATCCCATGAAACCACCAATCCTGGGCCTCACCATCCAAATGCAATGTTGCCACCTTGATGGCCTCTGTCTCCGACATCTGGTTAAGCTGGAAATAAATGTCCAGCTTCTCCACCCAAGAATTTTTTGAACTGTTTGATGAACCATCAAATGTAGGAAAGTGGAATCTACTCGTTGAATGATGGGTGTCACCATAATGGTAATTTCGGTACCATCTGTGATGGTCGCGGGGTCTACTATCCCGCTGGAGCTAAACAAAATCTCTGAATGAGAGGGCTTCCTTGAACTCCTACCCATAGGCCTGGTACTCTGCAAAATAATCGCCCATATGTCTGGGCTCTGCCTCCTGCTCTAATGTCCAGGCTCTGCTAACCCCTCAACATACATATAGACCCTCCGTGCCATGGATAGGTCTGGCACCATGACGGAGACCCTCAAGAAATCTGCAATGTAGGTCTCTGGGCTCCCTGATTGTTTGAGCCTCGTCAACTCAACAAAATGCTACCAGGGATCCCTTCAATCAAATCGCTCCATCAGTTTCCTGGTAAACTCGGCAAATGTCGTCACTGTGGAGTGCCCCAGTGTAACCATCCCATGAAACCACCAATCCTGGGCCTCGCCATCCAAATGCAATGTTGCCACCTTGATGGCCTTTGCCTCTGATATCTGGTTAATCTGGAAATAAATTTCCAGCTTCTCTACCCAAGACTTTACTGAACTATTTGATGAGCCATCAAACATAGGAAAGTGGAATCTACTCACTACATGGTGAGTGTCTCCATCATGGTAATGCTAGTACCCTCTGTGATGGTCGTGGGGTCTACTATCCTGCTGGAGCTAAACAAAATCTCTGAATGAGAGGGCTTCCCTGAACTCCTTTCCATAGGCCTGGTACTCTGCAAAATAATCACCCATATGTCCAGGCTCTGCCTCCTGCATGGCTACAACCCCCGTGTCTGCTCCTAAGAAAGTGGGCATGGTAGAGCGTGTAGGGGCATGTGAGGCCACCTGTTGCACAGTATCACGCTGCTCTGGCAAGTGATGGGATGCACTTGATCCCTCACCAATCTGAGAACTCGTGGGCTCTCACGCTGTCTAGCCTCTACTGTCGTGAATCTCTGCCCCATCACCTCAATCTGCCTCGACAGATCCTGCATTTATTTGAGGAGCATATCTGCAAATCTCTTCCCATCCTCGTCGGCCATCTATTCTGCATCCACTATTGGCTCTCTCTGTTCTCGTCTACCATAGGCTCCTCCTGTTTTGCGTCCACCACATGAACACAGTGTCCCTCTCTGTAAGTGTTCTCCAACCTACGCCCAGTGTCTTTGTATCTCTAACCTCTGTAACAGATATAGGATTTTTCCCTCGGTGTCATAGATTGCTAGCTCCACAGGCTGAGCCAGATCTATGATCTGATACCACTGTAATATTCCTAATCGAAAATATTCCTCAAACCCCAACAAAACCTCCAACCAAATATGTGCAAATTATATAATAACCCAGAAGTGATAAAATAACATTGGAACATCGTATAATAATGTAAACAGGAAATATAAGCAGATACACAAGAAACACAATGAGAAATGCTAAGCCATTTTATTATACTGAGCAATAAATGAGTACAAGAGGTGATCAGACAGATGGCACCTTGACTTGCAAAAGGCAAGTGAAGAAATACTCTCAGAATGACAAGAATGGCCTCTCTGCGTGGATGCTGCTATTGCTGCTAGAAAAAAATGATGATTTTGGGTTGCTCCCCTCCATGGAAAAGCTGAAACTCTCAATTTAGGCTCTACTCAAGAAACCTAGAAAAACCCTGAAATCTTTCCTAGAATGGTCGAGCCCCCAAAAACACCCTCTAGGGGTTCTACATAGTTCCTCAATGCCCTGCGCTACCACTGAAGAAAACCCCTCTAAACTCTGCCTGAAACACGGCCTGAAACCCTACCAAAAACCCTCCAATGAGACAAGAGCTGGACCCATGCTCAATCTCCCAGCATAAATCCACCTGCAAAACCCCAATCTAGCACTACAACCAAAAAGAACTGTGTCCCTCTCCAAGCACTACGCAGTCCTCCCAAATGCTGATGAAGTTTCTGCTGAAATGTTGATAAAAATACTACTGAAATATCGATGGAAATACCTTTCCCGAGCAAGCACTCGAAGTCCCCCGGAGACACTCAATGCACTAAATAGTGTTGCAGACCAGCTAAACAACCAACGTGCTCAGAAGTCGAAACAACTAGCTCAAAATGCACATAATTGAATGATCAAAATGAGGGGACTCCTCTCTCTTTTATAGGCTTTGCCTCTCTCAATCCCAAGGCTCACCTCTTACTACATGGTTCCCCTCTTGCCACGTGTTCCTTCCCTCCTACGCAGTCTCTCCATGTGTCTGCATAGGCTCCATTTCTGCGTCCCACTTTGGCCCCCTTGGCTCCCCTTTAAGTCACAATGTTGTGCTACTAGGAAGTGACTTTTTGTTCTAAAGCCTCACTTTTTTATTTACAAATAACTACAGAAGGCAAAAATTGAGCAAAATCGAATATTCCAATTAGTCATGGCTAATTAGGGATGTTACAAGCGGAGAGGAAGAATAAGACCATTATGGAGATGACAAGGAGTATGTTGAATGCAAAGCATTTGCCAAATTATTATTGGGCTGAAGTTGTCGCTTGTGCAACATTATCTTGAACAGATGTCCAACCAAAAGTGTCCATAACATAGTTCCTAAAGAGGCATGGAGTGGAAGAAAGCATAGTGTCACTCACATGAGAGTGTTTGGATGTGTGGCATATGCACATGTCCTAGATGAGTTTTGGAAGAAGTTGGATAGAAAAGGAGAGAAATGTATATTTGTTGTATACAGTGATGAATCCAAGGTCTACAAACTCTACAATCCATTAACCAAGAAGGTCATAATCAACAGAGATGTGTAGTTCGAAGAAGAGGAAGCATGGGATGGAAGTTTAGAGAAGACAACGATGTCAAAGCATGTATACCATAGCAAGTAATTCCTCAATAGTGACTCCCTCTACACCTGTTGTATGGTAGTGGTTGGGTGTGGGTCGGGTCCACCGTGCCCACCCCATATTACATTATGGTTAAGGGAGTTTGGAGGAGGGTCCAGCGAGGTCATGGCTGCTAGCCCAATAAATTTTATTTGTGTGGTGGTTGGGGGTCGGCACGGATCATGGCCTGTCGACCCAAAATTATTTAAATTTTGTATTTGAGTCCTAGTGGGGGTGGCAGGGGTCATGTCCCGCCACCCATTTTAATATATTTTTTTGCTATAAAACAAAAAACAAAAAACGAATTGGCCATTTTTGAAAATTCGAAATTTGACCATAGGAGAAAAATTTATCAGGGCACAAATTCACCTAGAATCTGGCCCAGGTTGGCCGAATTTTGTCCAAATTATAGCCTCCTTAAGCCCACCTAGTCACTAAAGTCAACCTGAACTTGGACTTCTCCTAACTTTCACATACGAACTCAGTTTGACAAACCATTCACACCACCACAACCAGGACAACGAGATCTACACTTTGGTCCTAGTTTGAAATCATTCTGGTCACTTTGATTTTGGAGCTTCCATAAGCCCTCTTTGTCCTAAGTGTGTCTCTGGAGCCACTTGGATCAGAACACGATGAGGAGAGGGCAATCAAAGGCAAGGAAGTCACTGGGTAACTACTCGAAGAGTGTTATTGCAAGGAGGGTGTCACACTTGGACATCATGGAGGTTGCACCACGAAGATAACAAACTGAATTATGATGTTAGATGTAAGCCTCCATCACATTGTTGAACTGTACATTTGACATTTGCTGCATCAAACTACCACTTCTATACATCTAATTAACAATCGAGTTCTCGGTTCTAGTGCAATGGGAAAATCACTACCATGAATCTCTTTAGGGAACAACAATTTCCCAAAGATCTTAGTCATATGTTTGTTGGTTAGTTTTACAGTCCAAGATTCAAGAACCTTACCATCATGCTTGTGGCTTAGCCACCTTCGAACTAATGCGATAAAAACACCTAGTAATATTTTCACACTGAACACTATACAATAAACTTAACCCTAATACTAGCTAGACTTTGGAAGGGTTTTTGGATTGATTGTTAGTGAAACTCATTGTAGTTAGGTGTGCTAATGTGTGTTGAGTGTTAGCGAGTGCTAGGGAAACACAAGGGAGCACTAGGTCAAAATGCATGGAAATGAATGAATAAGAGTGTGTGATAGGGAGTTTCAATGAGTTCCAAGTGTGGTAAGAGGGGAGTGACATGGTATCCTAAGTAGCGCTAAATCATTCTAGCGTGCTAGAGCGACATGTAGCCAATATGTGCTAGGTTCCAAGGTGTTCCAACTAGTGCTAGGAAGTGTTAGGGAGCATTAGGGAAACAGAAGGGAACACTAGGTGAAAATAATGCATGCAAATGAAAGATTAAGAGTTTGTGACAGGAAGTGTCAATGATTTCAAGGTGTGCTAAGGAGGGAGTGACAAGGTATGCTAGGCAGTCATAAGGAATTCTAGAGGCCAGGGAAACATGCCAAGATGTGTTAGGTGCTAAGGTGTGCCAATTCATGCTAGGGAGAGTTATGGAGTGTCAGGGAAAAACAAGGGAGAACTAGCTTCAAATGCACGGAAATGAATGAATAAGAGTATGTCAGCAAATTCTAGGTGTGCTAAGGAGGGAGTGGCAAGGTATGCTAGGTAGTTCTAAGGAACACAAAAGTGCCAGGGTGACATGTCAAGATGTGCCAAGTCCTAGGGTGTGCCAATGTGTGTCAGGGAGTGTTATAGCTCCAATTCTCACCCTTGATATTTGTGATGCTCCATTTATGGCCTAGGGCAACCCCTCCTTCCAGACCTGGTCCAAATACTTAAAAAACAACGTTTTACTCCCTATAGACAACATTGCCCTGAGCTAAACACGTGTGTATGTGGGTCCGGGTATACCCAACCCGCGTATATGTCTTAAAACACTTAAAAAAATAAATCTTCTTAATTTCAGGCGGAGATCATAGGTTTTACCTATTGCTTACCTATTAGTGCCTATGACCCAACTGTTCCCAATGAATTCCCAACTAAAAGACTACTTTGGGAGAAGTATAAAGGCTTCAATGGGAAGGCCTAAGGGAGGAGAAAATAGAGATAAATTTACTCTGCTAAGATTATCCCTGATCAAGTCTGAAGATCCTTGTGCTTCTAGCACTCCCCCCATTACAGGAAACCCTTGTTTCCTTGAGCTTTGATGTTATTTCACTAGTTGAGATATCTTTGTATGTCATGGAAGGAGCCTTTTGAAGACTTGGGATTAAATGGATCTGGAGGACGGTTCCATCTAATCCCAAGTCTTCAAAAGGCTCCTTCCATGACTCATAGAAAGATATCTCAACTAGTGAAATAACATTAAAGCTCAAGGAAACAAGGATTTCCTGTAATGGGGGGAGTGCTGGAAGCGCAAGGATCTTTAGACCTGATCAAGGATAATCTTAGCAGAGTAATTTTCTCTCTATTCTCTCCTCCCTTAGGCCTTCCCATTGAAGCCTTTATACTTCTCCCAAAGTAGTTTTTTAGTTGGGAATTCGTTGGGAACAGTTGGGCCACGGGAACTAATAGGTAATCAATAGGTAAAACCCGTGATCTCCACCCGAAATTAAGGAAATTTAATTTTTCTAAGTGTTTAAGACATATACGCGGATTGGTTATACCCGGACCCGTGTACACACATGTTTATCTTAGGGCAATGTCGCGTATAGGGAGTAAAACACTGCTTTTTTAAGCATTTGGACCAGGTTTGGAAAGAGGGGTTGCCCTAGGCCATAAATGGAGCATCACAAATATCAAGGGTGAGCTTTGGAGCTATAACAGGGAGTGCCACAAGAACACAAGAGAGAAATAGTTCAAAATGCATGGAAATGAACGGATAAGAGTGTGATAGGGAGTGTGAGCAAGTTCCAATTGTGTTAAGGAGGGAGTAACAAGGTTATATGCTAGGAAGTGCCAAGGCATGCTAGAGTGTTAGGGCATGTTAGGTAGTGGTAGGGTCTGTTAGGGAGTGACAAATCATGCCAAGGAATGCAAGGGATGATAATGTGTGCTATGTAGTTCCAATGGATTGTTATATGTTCCAGATGTTATGGCATGTGAAGATGTAAACTATGTTTCTTAGTTGTTTTATGGGCATAGTTGGATGTGAGCTTTGAATTGATAACTTGTTAAGTGGGATGAGTTAATATTGGACATTAGAAGACTAAGATGAGTTATAGGCCATTAGGGGAATGAGGCATAGTCTAGTTGTAGTAAATGTAACTTGGTAAAGTTGTTGTGGTCGAGGCAGGACTTAGTTGGGTTCCTAAGTCTAAAAGAAAATAAGGGTGGTTATGAGGGCATGATAATTAAGGAGTGCCATGGCTTGCCAAGGAATGAAAAGATGTGCTGACATATGCCAAATAGTTTCAATGCATGCCGAGAATTGTTTGGGAGTGTCAGGGAATCATAAGGGAAAGCTAGGTCAAAATGCATGGAAATGAATGAATAAGAGATTATGCCAGGGAGTGTCAGTGAATTCTAGGTGTCCCATGGATGAAGTGTGTTAGGATAATTCCATATTAGGACTTGTAGGAGTAAAGCCTAGGATTGTGATAAGAGGATGGAAAAAGAAGTTTCAGACAAAGGGAGACTTTGGTCTAGGCACAACACTATTTTTTCAATGACTTGGTTGGGTTCCCAAGTCACAAAAAAAGTAAGGCTATCTATGAGGGCATGAAAAATAGGGAGCGCCAAGCTGTGCAGGGAATTTCAGGAAGTGCTAACACATGTTATAAAGTTCCAAGAAATGTTAGGCATGTGAAGACATGCCAAGTTCTAAGGCATACCAATGTGTGCTAGGTTCTAGGATGTGGCGCCAACACATGCTAGGGATTGCCAAGGAAACACAAGGGAGGACTCGTTTCAATTACATGTAAATGAATGAATGTGCATGTGTGACAGGGAGTGTTAACAAGCTATAGTGTGCTAAGGAGGGAGTGAAAATGTATGATAAGAAGTGCCAATAGACGATGGAATGCTAGGAAATCCTGCTAAGATGTGACAAGTGCCATGGTGTGCCAATGTGTGCCAAGGAGTGTTAGGGAGTGCTAGGGAAACATAAGGGAGCACTAGTTCATAATGCATGGAAATGAAGGAATAAGAGTGTGTGTCATGGAGTGTCCGTGAGTTCCAAGTGTGTTAAGGAGGAGTTACAAGGCATGCTTGGAAATGCTAAGGAATACTAAAGTTCTAGGGTGACATGCGGCCAAGATGTGCCAACGCATGCAAGGAAGTGTTAGCTGGGAGTGCCAAGGAAACACAAGTGTTAGCTGGGAGTAATCAACAAATGTTTGAACCTTGATTCTAATCAAGTGTTGGCCAACGAGTCAAGGAGGGTGTCCTTTACAAACTACTAGCAAATCCAATGAAGCACAGAGATTTATTGACCAGTAGTGACAATCTATGTGAGGTCTAGCACAAAAGATTTAATCTCTTAGACTATGGGTCCCTACTTATTTTCAGGAAAATGGTGGATGGATTCTTTGACTTCAAGGTCTAGGAGAGAGAGGTGTGCAAGGAATATGCAGTCAATAATCATGTCAAGGTTTCTTTCCTAAGCATAAAGTATAGATCTAGAGGGATTCTTGATTTAGTCTATTCAAATGTATGTGATCCATGTCATCAACTTTACAAACATGTGATATGTATTATGTTACTTTCACTGATGATTTTTCCAAGAAAACTTAAATATATTTTAGGAAGACCAAAGATGGGGCCTTCAGTAGGTTCCAAGAGTTCATAGCTCTTCTTGAGAACCAATCATTTAGGATAATCAAGGTACTAGGATTGCATTATGGAGGCATGGATGCCTCTAATGACTTTGATTCCCTTTTGCTAAAAGGCATGGATCAAGAGAGAGATGACAATACTATAAAATTTGCAAAAGGATGGCTTTTTTTTAGCGGAAGAACAAGTCTATAGTAGAGACTGCTAAATATGTGGTTCATGACTTAGATTTTCCCATGTTTGTTTGGGTAGAATCTTGCTATATTGCAATCTACATACTAAATAGGTGTCCATACAAGGTGTTGATGGAAAAAACTCCCAAGGAAGCCTTCAGAAGGGAGAAACCATATGTTTTTCATTTCAATGTGTTTGAGAGTCTACTTTATATTCATGTTCCATAGGAGTAGAGGATGAAGCTTGAACCCTCCAACTTGGAGGGTATTTTAGTTGGGTACAATGAGTCTTCTAAAGCTTAGAAGATCTATGTTCCTTCCCAAAGGAAGATGGTAGTAAGCTAAGATGTGAATCTAGATAATGATACATGGACTTCCAAGTTCCAAAAGCACCCAATATTAATTAAGGAGAAGACACCACTTCCTACTTGTTCTGTTGATCTGTGTGTTTCAAGGAGACTAGGTGCAATTCAGATAGGTTGTATCATAGGAATAGATATTATTCTGCCTTCCCGTATGTTGAAATTTGGTACCAGAGGATAGGTGGTTCCCTAAGGCTTTTATCTTTGGCCTAGGGAAAAGTGTCCAAAAGAATTTAATTTTTCTCCTAAAGTAACTTTATAATTTTTATAAAGTTAGAACTAATTTAAAAGTGACTTTAAGAGATAAAGTTACTAAAGTCTAACTTTAAAGTGACTTTAGTAAAGTTAATGTAAAATTAGAAAGGAAAAGTGACTTTACAAATAAATGACTAAGTGGGTCTTTATTAAAGTGGGGTGAGTTAAAAAATAAAAAGTGAGATTTAAATGAGCATTTAATCTCAACCCTAGATCTCAATCTATTTCAGCGATTGGATTTAGAGGTTACCCAAAAGTCACTTAGGATTAGATTAAA